>PITA01006939.1:0-95722 GCA_004023965.1 Spilogale gracilis | reverse complement strand
AAAAAAAAAAAAAAAAAAAAAAAAGAAGGCAGGAGCCAGCCCAACGAGGCTGCCACTGACCAAACCAGAAAAACCTGAGGCTGAATCATGGTAGGAACAGTTTACGACACATTAACACGCACTGAATAATAAATAACCCCAGAGTCTGTACCGGGAGGGGGGGAAAAAAGACATGAAATACAACATACCGAAAAGAGCCAAAACGGGGCATGGAAAAGCACTATCAGAGACCAGGTAGAAGGTTCTCCCGTCAGGTCCTGGGTGAGTCCAAACCCGAGGTCCTGCTCCTTCCGCCGACACCGGCTCCCTGACTCAGCCCAAGCAGCTGTGGGCCCTTCACTCTCCAGAACCAAGCAGCCAATCTACCAGCAAGCCATCGGAATTTGCCCATTTCCGTCATCTCTGCTGCTACTGCCCTGGGCCAGCCAACAGCACTCCCTGCCGGCTGGATTTCCATCGCACTCGCACAGCCGGGCTTCCTGCCCCCACTCCGGCTCCTCTCCCCAAGTCTGCTTTGCACACAGCATTGAGGACGGCTTCTTTAAAACACAGGCCACCTGAGGGTTCGTCTGAAATGACTGATAACAATGTCCATTTATGTTTCATGGGCTTCCCTTTATGTCATGTAGTTCACAATTTTTTAAATGGTTAAAAAAATGTAACAGGTTAAATCAGATGACATCCGTTGTCTGGTCAAAACCCTCCATATTCCACTTTAGAAAAAAAGGAAGCTCTTTCCATGCCCCCAAAGGCCTTATACAATCTGAGCTCTGCTCTCTGAGCCTGACTCTCGGGTTCTCTCCCTTCTCCTCCAACAGATATTGGATCTACCCTGGCCTCATCGCTGCTCCTAAAGTAAACTGCTGGAGTCCAACCTCAGAGTCTCTGAGCATGCTGTTCCCTCTGTCTGCAGTGCCCTGGCCCCAGGCACCTGCCTGCTCCCTCCCTCTTCGAACAGCCTTCCATGACCAGCAGGGATGAAGCAACATGCTCCCAATGCCCTATTCTCCTAATGTGGTTCACTTTGCCGCCCAGCACTTTACCACTATGCCTCTGTTTATGTTGTCTTCCCTCAGTGAGAACAGAAGATCCATACAACAGGGATCCTGTTTTGGCTTTTCACGGCTGAACACATTATCCCATTCCTGTGCCCAGAAGGAGGGCTGGCCCCAAGCAGCAGCGTCCTTGTTGAAAGAGCTGATAACTGAATAAATCACCAGCCTGCCCAGAGACCGTAGACGGCAATGCCATGCCCTGTGACCTGGCGGTCGTGACCTTGGAGCCAGACCTCGCTGTCCACCAGCCGGCGCCAGCACACGGCTCCTTCGAGAGCACAGAGTGAGCCTCATCACAGCCACATACCTCACAGAACACAAGCAAGAATAAATGCACTCCTGGCCTTCAGAGGCCATTCATCCCTCCCGAACCCCGGACTCCTCTGCAGCCCATGGAACGTCCATTACTACAAAACAACTCCAAGCACAGGAGGTGCTGATGAAGGATGGACAACACTGGTGTCTTTCCACAGACATCCACAAAGCAATATTTGCAATTACAATAAGAAAAAAAAAATGTCAATGAACGTGAGTCACTTGGAGGCAAGACCCTCAGGGCTCCCCACGCCAGCTTGCCCTGAGCTGACGTGTTCCAAGTGCCTTTTCCCACGGGCTCAGAGACCAGGGAGCTAGACAACTGAAGAGGAGGAACGCAGGGAGGGGCTGGCACGGGCTGTGACTTTAAAGGTCACCGGGAGCAGCAGTGCTTGGCCTTGGCATCTCACCCAAACCTCCTGAGGGGCCTTGTGAAACCCTCAGAGGCTGGACACACCTTGAACTGGTCAAACCACAAGCTGGGCATCGGGGTTTCTGGCAATTCACCAGGGGAACCCAAATGTGCAGCTACTGCTGAAAAACACCCAACTTGAGGGCTCAGGCAGTGCTGATGTGAAACAGCAGGGGAGGGACCTGCGGTTTCCTTACCTCACCAACGTGTCGCCTCCTGCCCCTCCCGGGCTGTAGTAGAGCACATTCTCCAGGGACAGGGAGAACTTCAGGCCCTCGGCCTCTGAGATGTACAAGTTGGTGCGGTTGTTACTGTGACTGACGCATACAAACACCTGGTCCTCGGAAGCATCCGCGATGTAATACTCCTTTGGAATCAAAAGTCGAAAGATACCCAAGTCAAAAGAACACACATGCGCCGTGCGCTCTCCCTATGCACACTGAAGTAAGGATTTCCAAATGTCCCAGCTACAGGTATGGGCCCAGAGCCCACCAAGAGCTTCCCAAATCCTGGCGACGCTCGGCTAACTGTCTTTTTGGAGGAGCTGAGGCCACCGTGCAGCGGCAACAAGCCTCTTCCTGGCAAATGGGGCCCAAAGGAGGGGGCCACCGAACTCCATCGATGACCTAAAACCTTCAGTTTAGTTCATAATGGTTTCCATCTATTTCCCATGAGGTCTATCATTAGCACCAAGTACCATATAGGTTAATGTGCATTTCTTTTCCTTTCATTTTCTCTAAGGTACTAAAGCAAGGTGGAAGGCATAGAAAGCAAAGGATAGGCAAGACCGTTCTGCACCTGAGCTCCCAAACCTTCCACCACACTGAATGCTAGTGGCAAGGCCTTCAAATGCCACCTCCTGCTGTGCTTCTCAGATGACCCTAGCCCACCAGGATCCTTCCTATTAATCTCTATGTTACCTACACACAGACTGCAGCCAGGCATTGGACTATGAATGGTTTCTTCCTCTGCTCAGTTCTCTGTGTCTCCTGCCTATGTGTTCCTAAAAGGGTGGGACCCAGCTCTTACCCCTGCTGGAATCTAGCCGCCTAAGATAAAGCAACAGAGCTCATCCTGAACAAACAACTGATGGTCACTAGCTCCCCATTCCTACAGGACTGACACCCTGAGCCCACTGGCTCTGGCCCCAAACCTCTCTGCCCATCTGTCTCCATGTAAAGCAAATTAAGGCTGCTATCCAGCTGCACTTTGAACAGTGAAGAGGGGGGAAAAACAGACCAAAATGCCCAGAGTATAATATAATGGTTCTCTCTAGGGACCTATCTAGAAAGTGACTTCAGCAAGCCTCCATCAGAGAGCCACCTTCCCAGAAGGACATCCCTGCAACACCCTCCCCCTGACCCCTGCATATGGACAATAGCACTTCTCTCCAACACCACCCCCAGCCAGACCCCACTCACAGTAATAGGATGCCTCGTGACAAACTGGGCTGCTCGCATGGGCTTCCTGCCAAAGGAGACCCAGAGCTGGACAGAAGATGGCTGCAGACTGCCCCAGAGAGGCTGCCAAGGAAGAGGAGGGAAAAAAAAGTTAGTGGTGCCACAAATACAGTCACTCAAAATAAGTGAAGAAGGAAAGAGAAGGCTCAGAACCCTCCAAGTCCACCAAAACCACGAAACACAGGGTGACTGCAAATGCATGTTTGCAAGATCCATGTTTGCTCTGCAGCTCGGGCTGCACTCGCTTGATCCCAGACACCTGGTCTGCAACACGTACGATATCCTCCCCAACACCAGATGGGGACGAAGGACAAACGGGAAAACTGCGGCTGAAGCTGGGGGTATATGGGGGGGGGTTAACCAGGCAGCCCCCAAACCCGCCCAGCGTGAGGTCAGCCACACACGGCACACATAAAACCTATTCCCTTGTTCCTTCCCTCCTATTTTCAGGTTACAAGCATAGGCAATTTCAAGGGCTTTAACTTGCACAAAGAATGGAGGGAATTTTCACTGATTCTCTTTTGCGACCTTTTACCACTTCTCACTGATGAATTTTGCTAGAGTACGTTCTCTTTGGTAGAGCACAGGGCACGCACACGAGGAAGGCCCCGTCACATTGTGTTTGAGAGAGACTAGAGCACAGCTGGAATCTCGAAAATGTGTCCAAAAGCACTAGATTAAGAGCTGCCTGTACCACCTCGGGAAGTCACTAAGCCTCTCTAGGTCTCAATTTATTCATCTATAAAACTGAGAAGCTGATTAGGCTCAGGACGTCTCTGTCAATGGGTTTCAATGGTCCAGGCACCCTATAAATACACAGGCAAACAGCATGGATAGATGCGCCCATTCATCCCGCCCGGGAAGGTACACAAGCTTTACTAGGTCCTCAAAAGGGTCAATGATTCAGAAAAGGATAAGAACCACCGTAAAAGCTCAATGTGGGTTTTTCCAGCTCTAATGTATGGGACTGCAAACCCAAGCCAAATGGTGCACATTTATCCAGACAGAAAGCGACGCACGCCGTCACATGGACAGCATCACATGTGGGATTAAGCTAATCAGAATATTGGGCTCTCCAGCCAGAAGGGGTTCACATTTGGATTTTATCCTTGACCATGTTGCTACTGTTTACTACAGATATTCAATTCCTATAAAGGAAGAAACATACCAATTTCTCTTAACTATAACTGAATCCCCTGCACTAACATATGTCCAATGAACACTATGTGAAGAGCAAGCAGATGAGCATGAAGCTATTCTTGACCCACTTGAGCAGTGGGTATATGTGTATATACAAACATATTCAAACAAATGGTTTAAAAGTAGTTTGTTTGAAAGAAGGCAGGAAGGGGGTACAAAGAGTGCCTCTTCATAATGACACACAGAACACCATGTTAATGGCTTGTACTCAATATGGGGCTGGAGGAAACATGGACCTACTAAAAACATAAAACATATTTCCTGAATGAGAAAATAGCGCCCAGCAAGACCATTAGGTATAGATCCCAAAAGCCTTCCTTAAGTCAATAAAATTTTAAAGCTATTTATAAAGGTCAGAGGATCCATGTAAGTTACCTTACATAAATCCCTATAAACATACATGAATACACAGATGTCTGCGAAACACACACTTTGATGCTTTATACTTTTTTACTACTTCCCACTGTGGCTAAACCTTAGGAAGGAGCCACTTTTCTCACGGACACCAGCGCAATGATTAGTTAAGCATTCTCAGTGGGGGCTGTTGGTTGGCATGAGAATTGAGAATTCATACCAAGGCCGGTCCTCTTCCATAGATGCAAAAGTCAGAGTACAAAGGTTATAAGAAACCTCAAAATAAGGAAGAAAGAAAGAAAAGAGGGAGGGGGGAGGGAGAGGAAGAAAGGAAGAGAGAAAGAAAAAGAGAGAAAGGAAAAGAGAGAAAAAAGAAGGGATAGAGGAAGGAAGAGACAGAGGAAGGAAGGAAAGAAGAAAGAAAAAAAGAAAGGAGGGCGCCTGGGTGGCTCAGTGGGTTAAAGCCTCTGCTTTCAGCTCAGGTCATGATCTCAGGATCCTGGGATCGAGGCCTGCGTTGGGCTCTCTGCTCAGCAGGGAGCTTGTTTCCTCCTCTCTCTCTGCCTTCCTCTCTGTCTACTTGTGATCTCTCTCTCTGTCAAATAAATAAATAAAAATCTTTAAAAAAAAAAAGAAAGGAAGGAAGAAGGAAGGCAGGAAAGGAAAGGAAAGGAAAGGAAAGGAAAGGAAAGGAAAGGAAAGGAAGGAAGGAAGGAAGAAAGAAGAAAGAAAGATGAAAAGAGAGAAAGAAAGAAGGGAGGGAGGAAAGGAAAGAGGAAAGAAGGAAAGAAGAAAAAAGAAAGGAAGGAAGAAGGAAGGCAGGAAGGGAAAGAAAGAAAAAGAAAGGAAGAAGGGAAAGAGAAAGAAAGAAAGGGAAGAAAGGAAGAAAGAAAAAAGAAAGAAAAAGGGAGGGAGGAAGAGATGGAGGGAGGGGAAGGAGGGAAGGAAGGAGGGAAAGAGGGAAGGAAGGAAGGAAGGAAGAGAAGGGAGGAAGGAAGGGAGAGAGGAAGGAAGGAAAGAAGACAGAAAAAAAGGAAGGAAGAAGGAAGGGAAAGAAAGAAAAAGAAAGAAAGAAAGAAAGAAAGAAAGAAAGAAAGAAAGAAAGAAAGAAAGAAAAGAAAGAAAAGAAAAGAAAAGAAAAGAAAAGAAAAGAAGGGAGGGAGGAAGGGAGATAGAGGAAGGAAGAAGAAAAAAAGAAAGGAAGGCAGGAAGGAAAAGAAAGAGAGAGAGAGAAAGAAAGAAAGAGGAAGGGAGAAAGGGAGGGAGGAAGGAAGGAAGAAGGAAAAAAAAGAAAGGAAGGCAGGAAGGCAGGAAGGCAGGAAGGCAGGAAGGAAGGCAGGAAGGAAGGCAGGAAGGAAGGAAGGAAGGAAGGAAGGAAGGAAGGAAAAGGAAAAGGAGAAGAAAGAAAGGAAGAAAAGGAAGGAAGGAAGGGAGAAAGAGAAAGAAAGAAAGGGAAAGGGAGGGAGGGAGAGATGAAGGGAGGGAAAGGAGGGAAGGAAGGGAGGGAACAGAGGGAGGGAGGGAAGGAAGGAAGGGAGGAAAGAAGGAAGGAAGGAACGAAAAGGAAAGGAAGAAAGAAAGGAAGGAAGAAAGAAAGAGAGGAAGAAAAGGAAGGAAGGTCAAAACACATGCATCCCACCTCCTTCTGGGACAGTAATTCCGAAGCCTGGACCGCTCTGGCTCACCTCTAAGGAGTTACTATGATACCTTCTTGCCACCAAGAAACACATTAGCAATTACACTGGGGCACAGTGCGGATTGTCAGAGAGATGTATCATAAGCCCCTACTACTTTCCTCAGTAAACCATGGGTTCTTGTGGTTGTTGAGTTTCCCTTTACCACGATTATAAAAGTAAAACATGCTCATGAGAAAGAAACATGCAACAATACAGATGGCGGTAAGGTAAAATGCAGGTGCTCGGCTCCCTACCCTCCACCCACTCCTCCTGCCCTACTCCCTCGGGGGTAACAGGGAACAGGCTCTCATGGGGTCTTTTAGAAATGTCCATCACCCAGAGCATATTTATACAGTGACAGACATGCTACACTTACCCATCATCCATTATTCCTTCCTCCTTAACAACAGGATCTTGATTGCCACCCCAAATAAATCACTGGGGTTCTCTACCTTTTGCATAACTATGTGTGGCCACGTGACTGAGGACTATCCCATACCTGTAAAGCTAAGTGGTGTGTTGGGTTTCTAGGAAGCCTGCTTAAAGGGACTTAATCAGAAGAAAGAGGTCTTCCTTTGGCCTATCTGTCCTTACTCTTTCTGACTCCCGTAAAGACTCAAAGGCTAGTACAGAAGTCCTGGTCCAAGAGGGAACAGTGAGGATGGAAATCATTAGTCAGGCTGGTGGAACACATGAGTCCTGGGCCCCCAATAACACCAGAGTACCAGCCCTACACTGCCTACCTCCAGGCAGCACCGAGGAGAGAAAAACAAGTTTCTGTATTCATTAAGCCACTTTTACTTCTACTCTGTTAACCAGTAATTGAGCACAATGTCAATTGGATACATACAATTTTGTTTTCCACAAATGATGCACATTGTGATAGGAATATTTTTGAGCAACTCGACCTTCTTCATTACCTGAGTCTCTTAGGCATCTTTCATTTAACAGCTCATGGGCTCTGGCAGGATTTCCAGAAGCACTCCTCAGTGAATATACCTATATATATTACACCTTTGTCAGAACGACACAAGAACATCTGTAGGATGCCGTTCTTAAAACCCCTAGATCAACATTTTCATTTTTGGCAGAAGAAATTGCCTTCCTGAAAGGCTATCCCAGTTAATATGGCCCCCAGCAAAAACACTTTCCCCAGCATCCAGGAGGTATGCCAATGTTTCAGGTGATGCCAGGATTCCAGCATCTGAAAACATAGGATAAGATCTTTGTTTCATTCGGTGCTTTCATTCCGGTAAGAAAAAAAATAAATTGATGTTAAGTATTGGAATAATCTGAATTTCAGAAAGTACAGTTGCATTTATGTTTGTGATTATGTCAAAGGAAATGAGAGGTCAAGGAGGAAAGAGCAGAGAGGAACTAAATGAATGACACATTCTTGCCAAGTGAGGACCACAGGATGTCACAGCGAGCTCTTCAATCGACCGTTTCATGGAGAACAGCTGTTAGAGAATGAGGGACCCCCAAGGCACGTGGCAGACAAGCACTCAGTCCAGAAGGGGCTCGGGCACTCATGGCCACCTTCTCTCTGAAACAGTGACAGGGGATCAGCAAGACACCATTATCCACATTAGTGTTGTTTATACTAAAATATTTACAGATGACCTTTAATATATATTTTGTATACACATACTTATGACTTGCTTTAAAAATATTCAAAGAAAGGGGCACCTGGGTAGCTTAATCGGTTAAACATCCGACTCCTGATCTCAGCTCAGGTCTTGATCTCAGGGTTGTGAGATCGAGCCCCACATTGAGGTCCATGCCAGGTGTGGAGGCTACTAAAAGATAATAAATAATAAATAAAATATTCCAAGAAAAAATAACTCATGGGTACACAGCCAAAGAGATAAGTAAATGTAAATAATACTGAGGCTGAATGAGGGCACCTATCAGTATAAACTGTGATTTTATGTAGATTCGAAAACATCCATAATAAAAAGTTTCACAAAGTTAACATTCATTGGAAGCACATCGAGAACAGCAGAGGAAGGAACTCTGAAAATCCACTCATCCGAAAAGCAAGAGAACACTGACAAAAATTCTCAAAGTCCATTTTTTCAGAATTCAAAAAATTAAATAAAGGCTTGCCAAAACCGAAAGAGCACTTATTGGAGAACGGTGTCAAAGCTCAGCAGGAAGAGCCGACTTCGTGGCTTCAGTCCTATCCCTTTCTCTCTGGCTCGGCGGTAGCCTTGGAAACCCACAGCCTCCAAGCTCTGGGAGCTGTGAAAACCAGCAGCCGGGCAGTCCCTGGAGGGGGCAGACTGTTGCTATGGCCAGCTTGAAAACCGTGCTCTCGGATCTTCTCTTCATATAACCTGAGTCAGTTCCCTGCACAAACAGACCTGTAGGCAGGTCGCTTACAGAAAAACAGAGACAGTACCCAACGTTTCACATCATAGCCGCTAGAGCAACATGACCACTGGGAGCTCACAAAGGGCTCACTCAAAAGCACGGGAGGAAAAGTTGGGGAAGCAGAAGCCCCTAAGAGGCTTTGGTACACTCTGAAATATTCTGAAGACTCTACAAGGTCACACTCACAGGAAGAGAGAAGCAAGAAGGGCGTAATCCCTCATGGCTGGGTCTACGGAGGCAGGAAGTGAAGGCTAAGGCGGAGCTGTAGATCTGTAGATTGCACTGAAGGCAGCCCCCCCCCCCCGCCCATGCTCAGAGGCTCTCGGCGAAGGCTACCACATGTAGTGATTCAAAGCATTTAAGAAAAATCTCTATTGGATCATTAGCTGACCACCAAGCCTGATTATCAAACATTTCGTAGCCATACACAATGTAGAATGCAAACTCTACAAAATTAAGGCTGCAAACTCACACACAAAACAAATATAGGCAACAGTAGGAAAAGGCAACAGAAACCATTCTGGGAAGGGCTTGCTCTGATATGAGAAGGTGCCACATTGTACCACTGACAATGTCTGATTTTTAATAAAAGAATGACAAGACAAGCAGCAAAGCATGGCCTCTACATGGACACAACACACACACACACACACACACACACACACACACACACTCGACAGAAACTGTTCTGAGGAAGGCCCACAATATTGGACTTACAGATGAAAAAGTTAAATCCCCCATCATACATATGTTCAAACAACCAAGAGAAACCACCATGTCACAAGAATTAAAAGGAAAGTATGAGAACACAGTCTCACCAAAGAGAAAATATCAATAAAGAAACAGAAATTATACAAATTCTTGAGTAGGAAAGGACAATAACTCACAAGAAAATAAAATCGCCAGAGGGCTCAACAAGAGATTTGAACCAGCAGGAGAGAGAGGCAGTGGGCCTAAAGGCACATTAATTCTGATGACCCATAATAAACACAAATGAAATCTGAAAGCATTATACTAGGAAAGAAAACAGTTAGAAAAGGTCACATGGTTTAAGATACTCTTAACATAAAATGTCCAGAACAGGCAATTCTATGAAGCAGAAACAGATTTGTGGTTGCTAGGAGCTGAGAGGGGAGGGGAATGAAATGGGGGTGTGGGGGCTGGAATTAGATAGGGATAAGCACATACAACTTTGTGAATAAGCTAACAACCACTGAGCTGTATACCTTAAAAGGGTGAATTTTATGGCACAGGAATTATATTTGTAATAAAGGTGCTATAAAAATTATATTAAATTTATTGGTATTATGGTTTTATTTATAATCTGGGTTTTACTGTTACTTATTATTATTTATAATGTGTTTGGGTTTTATTGTGTATGAATTATATGCACTAGGTGTTTATACCTAGCTTTATGTTTACATACATTTAAGTAATGTTATTAATTAAAATATTTGTCAACAGCTTGGTTTGGGTCAATTATCCTAAAAAACCACACTCCAATTGTGGTCAGCTTACTCTTTATAGAGAAGCCCACCATCCTGAGATGATTACAAAGTTTTCTTGTTATCTCTACCAACGTTAGAGACTTAAAATTAGCATAATGAAGATTAGAAATTGATTTTCAATAGTGGTTCATTGGTCAGAACAGCAAGAGTACAAGTACGAGCTCTCGCGGCAGATCAGTGGCATGCAGGATATCTGAACTGGCCATAATATCCTAAAGATAATACTCTGGCATAAACAGGACACAACAATTTAAGGAGGCCTGTAATCTGAACTTTTAGGAGTAAAGCCCACAACTTATCAAGCTTTAACATGAGAGGATTCTGGTTGCCTGATGCCAACTCGAAAGGCCACAGAATCTTGCATCTACAACAGGGTTGGTTTTCTGTAAAGATCCATATGGAAATATTTTAGAGTTTGTGAGCCATCCTGCCTCCATGCAACTATTTAATTCTGCCACTGTGACATGAAAGCAGTGAGAGACAACATGTAAGCAAATGAGCATAGCTGTTTCAGTAAAACTTTATTGACAAAAACAAGTGAAGGACCATAATTTGCCAATCCTGGCTCTAGAACACTGTGTTTCCGTTGCCTAGAAGAAAAGAGGAGATGCCACCAAGCCCATACATTAGTCTTTGCTTACTGATACACATTTATGCAAGAAAGGTATGGACCTGGCTTTCATGATAAGCTGGTGGTGAAGCTACAGAGGAGGAGCCAGTCCTCACTTATCTCAACATTTTGGCAACTATTGATATCTACCAGAAAGAACCTAGCAGCTGACTATTGCTAAGTTAACAAATCAATGTTGGTCCAGTTTGCAGAAATGCCTCATTGCCTGCCTTAATGTCCTATTATTTTGATGCAGACTATTAAGATAAGTAAGTGAACTTCATGTCAAAAAACAAAGAATAAAAGTTAAACTTGGGTTAAAAAAATAATATAAAAGCAGAGACACCCAAGCAGTCAGTTGAACGACTGACTCCTGATTTCAGCTTGGGTCATGATCTCAGGATCGCAGGGTCGAGCCCCACACCAGGCACTCACTCTGCATGGATTATGTTTGAGATTTGCTCTCTCCCACTGTCCCTCCCCCAGCGCTCTCTCTCTCTCTCTCTTTCTCTCTCTCTCTCTCTCTCTCTCTCTCAAATAATTAAATAAAATCCTTAAAAAAATCAAGAGGTGCCTGGGTGGCTCAGTTGGTTAAGAGACTGCCTTCGGCTCAGGTCATGATCCGGGGCCACATTGGGCTCCCTGCTTGGCAGGAAGCCTGCTTCTCCCTCTTTCACTCCCCCTGCTTGCGTTCCCTCTCTGGCTGTGTTTCTCTCTGTCAAATAAATAAAATCTTAAAAAAAAAAAAATCAAAGGGCATTAGAAAGAAAGCGCATATGAAATAAGAGCCAGGCTAATAGGGCACCAGGGGATTCTGAAGATTCAGACCCCAGCTCCAGTCCAGAATCCAGATGGCTGTCCCCACGTGTTCTTAAAAGCTAACCTGCAAAGAACTGTAATCACTCACAGTGCTGGAAAAAAGTAAAAGAGTTAATCACCCAAAACCCATTTTCTGTGGTTCTGCAATTAGCTCCTGACTTTCCTAATTTGGTTCGAATCCATTTAATATTAAGGTCACTCTGAATTCCCCAAACCCAGGCAGCCTGAGTGCTAAGCACACCCCAGATAAGAGGTTACACTTGCAGACCTCCCAACACTCCCACTGATAGGGTTATCCAACCAAGGCCGATGTTGTTTATCCTTATGGCTCAGCAGTCTAATGTAATAAAAAGGAAGACATTAAAAGGGGGAAACACTCATTATATCATCCACTGCTGGTTGGGTCTCTTCCCTCATCAACCCATCCAATCTATAATGATCCTGTGATAATAGAACTGGCTGTTATAGAAAGCTTCTGCATACAAAAGGCCTCAGGGAAGAGCTTCTCAAATTTTAGAGATTCTTAGGCAGCCTAGGGATGCTCAGAAAAAATGCACTGGGGCCCTGAAATCCTCTTTTGGAACAAGTTTTCTTGCATGATGGTGCTGTGTGGGTGCTCCTAAGACCACAATTTGAGAAATACTTCCTTGCACAGGCCTACCTCATCAGACCTCAAGCCTCCAGCTATTGCCACCGACCTTGGAATCCGGTGGCCCATCTATGTCCTGAAGGATGAAGCCAACACATAACTACAGGTTTTCCACAAACATCATATAAATAAATGAACCATATAGAGAGGTGAGAGTTGACCAAGAAAGTAACTATCATCTAAGACCCCCAACTTCCTCTCCCCAAAAATCTACGGGCCTACGCTGTCTAAAGCAGATGGGCAAAGATGGCACCCATTCAACTACTGTGTGTCTGCTAATGTATCAAGTGCTGTGCAAGATACCGGTGCTGCATCAGTGAGGAACAAGGCCGACACAGCCTCTGACGTCACCACTGGCCAGCACTCTGCAAACCAGCCACGCGGCAAGAGAACAGACATCGCCGTCAGGGTGGAACGGAGGGCTTAGAAAGCTCCCGCTGGGGTATTTCTTTAGCTCTTGGGTGTGAGATCCAGAAAAAAAACAGGGATAAGAGGAATGCACAAAGACTCTTCACCTCAGCCCCTTGTCAGTCAGTAGGTAAATCCAGGAATCAAACACTCCGTCTTAGAATCAAGAAATAAAAACCATATAAATAAATTCAGGCCCAGGAATACTGAAAGACAAGATACAAGATACAATCTGGGATCTTGGGACTGCCAAGAGGAAGTCACAAGGTACCAGGCCTCTGGCCCGGTTCCTCACCCTGTGCTCCCTTCATCCACTGCACCCCTGCCCAAGGCAATCCAAGGATGCCAACCTTCTGGACCGCTCTGTGTGTGTGTGTGTGTGTGTGTGTGTGTGTGTGTGTGTGTAAGAGGAAGAGAGAGAAAGTGATTGGCAAGGTAAGAAAGGAACGATCCAGCCAAGTGACCCATTGCAAATAGCCGGACAGAAGAAAAACTACCAGAATTATAGTGGTTCTAACATTTTGCAAAGTATGTAATGGGGAACCCTTCTTCCCTTTAACCACCCACGTCTTCTCTTTTCATCTCAACCTTACTCTCTGCTCTCCTTGCTGGGGAGTCTCTCTACCCTGGAATCCTACCAAAGGGAGGGCCTGCTTCTGCCTGGCCAACTACCCATCATATATATTTTAAGTGAGAATCTGGATGAGAACCTTACACCTGATTTTAGTCCCTACGCTTAACGGTGTCGGAGAGTTACCAGAGGCCGTCTTCAGAGCATGAGATCAAGGACCGAATGGCCGCCATCAAGAAAATAAGCTATGGCACTCCAAGAAAGCGGCCCAACTTGCTCACCTCGGGACAGTTTTTTCCTTTACACAGGGCAGTACAGTTGTCACTTACAACTTGAGATAGTCGGAAGGCAAACCCTGGTAAATAATCAAGTCTAGTTTTAAATGAGCAAACCCCCTGTTCCAGCATCTGGCTCCATCCAACACATCAAATCAAGAGGAAGATTTTCCCAAAGGCTGAGAGTTAAGCTACTTACTGACATCTGGAACCTTAATCACTGCTTTTCTTAGAGCATTAACTCCCACTAGCCAATGACTACACATTCTATTAGCCATGGAAATTAACATGTGTCCAAAATTCCCAAAGACACCGGCCTAATCCGAAAGGAAATCAGGCGGCGAGATTAAAGCAAACTGCCACGGAGCCCCACCTCTCCTTTCTCTGCTCTTTTCACTGGGATTTCAAAGAAATACGTGTTCGACAAGGATGCTTGGCTACCAGGAAACAACCACATTCTGACGGCCCGGAGACGTCCTGAGTGGTTGTCTGAGCTTCTCCACACCTCTGACCTCCCAGGACCATCCAAGCCCCAAGGGAATGTCCGTTTATGTCCAGCGTCCCCAGTCAAGCTCGCTAGGGCACCCCGATCCCGTCCCTACATACGCAAACTCCCCAGCTCGATTACAGAATGCCAAACTTCAGAAAGGAGTTTCCACATTCCTCAGAGCCTTCAACTTACCACCACCTTTGTAGCAAACATGTACTTGTCCCGAAGCTGAAAGTCTTTCACTTCCTCCAGGATCACTTCCTGGTTCTCCCGGGACTGGAAGAAGTCCGTACTTCGGAAAACGGTGGAGTAGCCAGAGGGCTCGTGCCGTTCCACATAGATGGTATTCGGCTTGTCATAGGGATCGATACCCCTAGAGGAGAAAGAGTGGTTGCTATCATCACCCTAATGAAGCAACGGGAGACAACGGGGTTCTGCCGTGCAGACAGCCAGCTGGGACTGAGGGACACGACAGTGGGATCTACAAATGACACGCTCTCTGCTACAAACAGAACCCTCTGGTCGGGGGTCACCGTTTGTCAAGTTTTTTTTTTTTTTTTCATTCATCAAGTTTGGATGTTGTTACTGCTCTCTTCAAAGCGCCCCGGGCATCACTCAAGGCAGGCCTTGGCCAATGCCGGAGATGAGCGAAAAGAAGGAAAAGTAAAAGTTGCGGTGTTTCGGAATCAATAAGCAAGTGACTGCTTGAGGCTGTCAGTGCGTTTCTGGCCTCACGTTATAAAGTTCAGAGAAAGGAGGACAGCGTTTGCCAGGCCTCTAGAAGAAACCACATGAGGAACCAGTGAGCCTGGTCTTCTTAACGGGCCCTGCCCTTTCTGTCTGATCCGTGCAATCCGGAGGCATCCGACTGGTACAAAGTCATGTTCCGCGAGGCTCCCTCACAAACCCTTCCTCACATGTACTGATCTCTCTGATATCCTTCAGAAACTCAGAGCTCATTGCTCGCCTGGCTCCCTGGGCTCCCCTCTGCAGGGAGGCCCCCTCCCCGCCCTACATGTACTCTGACCTGCATGTCAAAATCCTACTCTTCTGAGGTCAAGTTCAAGGCCTCTCTTCCAGGAAGCCCTCCCCCACAGCACTCCTCCCTTCTCCTAATACACACGACGTACCCGCGCAGTGTTCAGTTTCAAACCTTACATACGAACGTTATGTGAGTTTCAAACAAAGGCAGAAAACGGCTTGAGGTGGGTGGATTTGGGGATCACTCTCAAGACTTCATACAATGCTGCTTCTTATTCCCTGTGTTCTATTGTTCACCATAAGGTGTCTGAGCTTCCCAGAGAGAGTACAGATGCCCTCAAAGGCCATGTCTTCGATTTCTTTCTGTCCTGCAGGGTTCCCGGCTGAACTGAATCTTGCTGCACTGAATCCCTGGACCGCAGTACAAAGGCTATTCCAAACTGAAAACTGTAAGGTCGACCTGGTCAAACTCCCTCAAGAAGCAGCTCAGAACTGGTTTCCGCCCCAAATAAGGCCCTCAGCAACAGCTGGAAGGAGGATTATTCTGCCTCAGCTTCCCTAATGCTCAGCAAGCTATCAGGCCAGGCAGACCTTTCAGCACTGAGAGTCCCCGAGGGAGAATGTGGGGGTGACCCAAGGAAAGGCAAGATTCGTGTCTGTGTCTGTCTTTGCACAGTGCCATATGCACGATGGCTCTCAGGGTAATGACGGCTCCGGTATAACTTTCTTCTAAGATATGCTATCAAGAGCATGGGAAGGAAAGAAGAGAGACAAGGAGGCTGAGAAAGAGAAAAGAGGGGAGGAAGGGAAGGAGGAAGGAAGGGGGAGATAAAAATAGAAAACCAAAAGACATGATTTTGGCCCCACAATCTGGAGTCCTAGCAGGGCACGAGAGAAGCCAGTGGCCTTGGTCCCAGTGCAGGAGACAACCGCCCGTCATCAGACGCTCTGTGTGCGAATGTGTGGGGGTGGTGGCATGTTCTCTTCTTTGCCACAATTAGAAGTACTGATTAAAGTACTTCCTCTACCCTAGAGGATATGCAAATTAAAACAAAGCTGCTGGATATTTTTAAAAAGGCAGAGAGGAAGGGACCTTCACTCAGATATAGACTGAGCTCACCTCTGCTCTGCTTTTCCTAAACAAAAGTGATATCTAGAGATGGAAAGAGCTGAGACTTTCCTCCCAATTCTCTTCCCTGATCCCTATGTGGACCTCCTGTTTCTAAGAGCCCCTCCGCCTCCAAGCTCTGCTACTCCACCGTCACTAGCCTTCCACGACACTCTCTTCTCTTTGCCCTCGTTTGAAAATTCCAAGCCTTGTTCCATCTCTAAGCACGGTCACCAGTCCTCACCTGGCCTCACCTACAACCCTCCAGGGATGTTCCCCAGGGCATCCCTGATTCCCTCCGCCGCAGCCCTTCCATGGTCCCATCTTGCCAATCTCCAGCTCTGCATTCCATAGATCACTGGTTTTCCAGACTCTTGCTGCCCGAGGCTGTCACACATTATTGAATAAATGTATGCCATTTTTCTCAGAGAGGTTAGCTCACACTCTCAGTTATTATGGGAACTCCTAGGGGAAAATCCTCCAAATGGCCTGAAACGCCCCGACACCAGACATGTAATTATCTAAAATAAGCTAGGCCAGTCTTTTCCCCTAAGGTATCTGCATATGGGCACGGAGGCAAAGGGTACAACAATACAAATTCCCAAACGTGATGTTCCTTTACTCAGTCATCCGGCTGGTGTGCCCTCTGAATATGTAGTTATGTAAACAGATAAAAGGGCAATTTGTCCCCTAAAAACACAGATAAAACAAAAGGAAGTTTGAATGGTACTCCTAGGGTAGAGGTTCTACTTGGATAAGACGGTGGTTATAATTTTACTAAGACACCACAACCTCTGCCCAAGGGAAAAAAACAAAAGGATCAGAAACAGCTGCCCTCTTTGAAAAGGAAGTTCAATGGTGCCTCAAGATACTCAGCTGTGAGAACCATCCCTGAGCTCCCTCCATCTTCGCTGTCTTTATTCACCAAGGAAGCAATACCAAAAACTCAAAGACGTTCCTCTGAAAATAGTGAAAAGAAGCACAGACGGTATGGACCACCTCATTTAATGAGGACTAAAATCCACATGGAAAACTCAAAACACAAATGATAAACTGAGAATTATAAATGAACATGCACATGTGATAGCTCATGTCACAAAGGCTTAACCTCAAATAAACAAAGAGCTCCTAGAAATCAATAAAAAGACTCACCATTCAATAAAAGAGGAGCAAAGGGCATGGAAAAAACATGTCATAAAAATAGAAATTAAAATTATGCTTAAGGGATACCGGGTGGCTCAGTTGGTTAAGCAACTGCTTTCGGCTCAGGTCATGATCCTGGAGACCAAGGATCAAGCCCCACATCAGGCTCCCTGCTCGGGGGAAGCCTGCTTCTCCCTCTCTCAGTCCCTCTGCTTGTATTCCCTCTCTAGCTGTGTTTCTCTGTGTCAAATAAATAAATAAAATCTTAAAAAAAGAAAAAAAAAAGATGTTCAAACTCAGTCATAATAAGAAAAGTTCAAACTAAGACTATACTGAGATACCATGTCTTGCCTAACACATTCGCTCTGGAGAGAGACACAATTCTATGTTACTGAGATGAGAGCAAAACTTGACACCCTCCATAGATTTGGCAATCTCTACCAAAGTTACAGTTTCAATGCTTTATTCACTGGCGATGTATCACTGCACAAAACTGACCAGAGCCCCCCTGCCTTTGTGGACCTTTCATTCTATCAAAGAGAGAAAGACAAATAATAAGCCTAATAATCCCACAGTAGAATGTGGGATTAAGTGTTATGCAAAGAAAGAACATATCACGGCACGGGAAATGACAGGAAAGTAGTTGCAATTTTACTAGGATCCTCAGAACAGGCCTCCTTTAGAAAGTGTTATTTGAATAGACTTGAATGAGGTAAGGCAGTAAGTAATAAGTGTATCTTGTAGAAGAGCAGTCTCAGCAGGGGAAAAAAGCACATGCAAAGGCCGAATGGTAGGAATGTGCTTGGCATTAATCTGAGAGAAGTGACGGTGCATATTAAAGCATTTAAAGCAGAGGGAGGAACAACATGATCTGACCTGTTTTTATGAAGATCAACCCGGCCATGTACTAATTACTGCAGAAGAACAGGAGTACTAATGGAAAGACCAGGTGAGACAAGTAATGAGTGACAGTAGTGGCTTGGAGTAAAGTCGTAGTGGAGAAGTAGATCCTGGATATAAACCGAAGGTGGAGACAACAGGATTTCCTGATAGGTGGAAAGTGAAGCAGGAAACAAGCATGAAATCAGTGATGACTCCAAGTTCTCGGCCTGAGCAACTAGAAACTGAAATGGGGAAGGTTCCAGGGGGAGCGGACTCGGGGCAGTGAAGGTCAAGGGTCAATGTGGAAGGAATCAAGTTTGCTGAGGGGCAAGGGGTTGAACCCACTGACCCAGCACATCTGCTCCCGAGAATCTGTCCTGCCCGTTCGTCCGCACGTGTCCAAGAGCACCTATCCAGGATTACATAGCGCATCCAGCCACAGTGAAAGATCAGAAGTAAGGACGACCAGCGACAACCGTACGTCTTCAAGTCCAGCCCTGTTGACTTCTCTCTCCTTCTCGGAACCCTTCAGGGGCTCCTCGCTGTTTTCAGAATTCAGTCCAGATTCCTTTACCAAACACTGCAGTTTCGGATACCGACGTCCCTTCCAGAAGTAAGACTCTGTGTTCTCCACCCAAGCACCACAGTGTTGCGTCTCTGCCTTTGGCCACTCGGTTTCCATCTGGCATCCCTGCCCCCCAAACCTCCAGGCCCCTCCTGCAACTTTCAGCGTCTTGCGAACGTCTTGACTCCAAAGCAACCTCCTCCGTGGAGCTGTCAGGATCCTCCCACCTGGGAAGTGTCCCCTCTCTGCCTTCTCCCACAATGTCTGTGACTTCTGAGCCTCTTCCATGATGTGTGTTATGTGCACAAAATGCCTTTTCTTACCTCATCAACCACAATCTCCTTAATAACTATATCCATAAATTATTCAACTTCGTCTACCCTAAAGCACCTAGCAGCAGACATCCAAAAAAAATACGTTATGAATCAACAAGTGAATGACTGTTATACAGAGAAAAATCCCCACTTCTGTTATCGGGCTCAAAAAGTGAAGGTCGTTAGGAATTCTCATCCATGCAAGGGCTTCAAGATTCCCCTGGGTTCCCTGATGGACTGAAAAATGCAAAAGCTCCATCACCTCTCTCACAAATAACCTTCCTTTCTCATCCCCCACTGCCCTGCACAGTGAGTGTGTTGTACTCGAAGCTCTAATACCCAGGTCTAAAATGTGCCTTTCCCAAACCACAAGCTCCACATTTCAGGTGAGGGCAGGTCTGTCCTCCAGGAAGGAGCCAGAACTGAAGAAAGGTGATGACGTCATACAAACTCCTTAGATGGATGACTTACCAAGAAAAGGACTTCACGTGTTCCTGAATCAGGATCCAGGTCTGGCCAAAATCATCTGACTTCCACAGCTGCAAAGACCAAAAGGATAAGAAGGAATCAAGATGCAGGGATGCCTGAGTGCTCAGTTGGTTAAGCATCTGACTTTGGCTCAGGTCACGATCTCAGGGTCCTGGGATCGAGTCCCGCATTGGGCTCCCCACTCAGCAGGGAGCCTGCCTCTCCCTCTGCCTGCTGCTCGCCCTGCTTGTGCCTGCTCGGCCTTGCACTCTCCCGAACAGCATGGCCATCAGGCCCTACCGGAAGAAACGTGCAACTGTGAAGACAGGCCCAGAGATCAGCAAGGCTAGCTTGCTTACTCCAAATGCAAACGAGTGTGGGGGAGGGAAGGCAAGATCTGCACCTTCTTATTCCTCTCTGCAGTTACTAAGGCCTCAAGAACAACTGTAAGGAAAAATGACTGGGGATTGTCTTTCATTTACGGATCATCAGAAATTACAGTTTACTCGACACTACCCATTGGAGATAGTAAAAACAAAAGGATTACACTCTGTACTTTCTCACTTGGGAAATGTGTCCTTAAAAACTCATACTGGGTCACAGTGATTAAAGGTGAACAGAGGGGACCCTGGCTAAATGCAGAGGCAAAGAGCACCACAGGGAACCCCTTGAATACAAACGATACGGTGGTGAGTGATGAACTTGCTGGTCTTTGCGAAAGCCCCTGAACTCCCAAACATAGCACCTGAGCGATCCCCAGGCCCCGGTAAGCACATAGGAAGAAGCAGAAGACTAAAAACAATGTTAATCCGCCTACATTGGTAAACTGACCCAGCCCGTACTTAGGGTACTCCCTAAGGCAAGGAAAGGTAAACAGATCATGTTTTGGTTAAACAACCTGCAAAGAAAAAGAAATGTTGCAAGGTCCCTCTGAGCCAAGCCATTCAAAACTCATCATGAATCCAATCCTACAGGGTCTACTGTTTTCACGGGATTATACCAGACCCATAGCCTCGATTTGGCAGGTTTCAACCTTGAGATATGAATTCTGCTTGGGCTCTCTACCCATCTCACTCTTCTTATATCCAGATATAAGGAAGAAAATGCATAATATAAATGTATGCATTTTTCTCCTTATATCTGGATTTGAAGGAGAGTGAGATGGGTAGGTGCACACACGCACACATATGTAGAAAAAAAAACTAAATTGAACGTTAACTTCAAATAAATAGTACAAAAGCAGTGTGCTTAAGGTTGGGGATGGGAAAGGTAGAACAGAAATTCAGGAAGAGGTCCCAGCAGAGCCCAGACTCCAGGCTTCCTTAGCTGGCTCTCTGATAAATTACCAGAGCTTCAAGGGAGCCCCCAAACCCACGAAGGTGCTTCGACACCGAGAAGGGCATGGGATTTGGCCTGCGGAACACTTGGCGTTGTCCCCTGGCTGGGAGGCAGGTGGAGAGTGCCAGGGAGATAGACTTTTCCTTAGCCAAGGAAATCAACTAGTACAAAGGCTACGCTTGGGAGAGGAGGAGGGAGGGGCTGGGCGAGGTCACCCAGAGACACACAACGGACAGGGGCAGGAACAGAAAACCAGAGAAGCCCCACCTGACTGTGTTCCAGAAGTTCCCTTACCTGCTTGTTGGGGTGAGACCTGTCAAAGCCCAGGAGAAGGTTGGAGGCCTTGCTGTGTAGGAGGAGATCAGCTGCCCGGAACGGGATGGAAAAGCCTTGGATGGTGTTGCAGAAGTCAAACGTGATCCAGAGGTACTGGGCATAAGCGTCTGCAAAGATGTACTGCAAGAGAAAAAAGGCAAGCTCGGAGTGGGGCCTGGCCAAGGCCACCCAGCACCCTGTCCCCAGCAGTGTGTGCAGGGCCGGGGGCCTGTGGGGGCCCCCTTGGCTTCCTCCCCATCTCCCGGCCAGGAGGAGATGCTGGCGCACACCAAGCAAGGCTCAGGGGAGGAAGGGATGCAGGTCAGGCTCTCCTTTCACCAGGTCATCGAGCTAGTCGAGCCTATTTTTTCTTTGAACTGACCTGGCCATTCCCACCCTCTGGCAGGTCACTCAGGCACCATCAGAGGGCAGCTGGGACCCAGAAGGCCTGCTCTGCAGCCTGGCTGCACACAGATAACCCTGCTTCTCTCCCTCCGTCCTCTGAGCAGCTGCGGGAAATTCCTATAATCACACACCCATCTAGAAGGATTAGCTCCTCCTTCTGGCCACTAGGCCAGGCGACAGGGCAGTTCTGAGGACCAAGCTGCTGGGGAAGGAGGAGGGGGCTGGCCTCCGCACTTGGGGGCACAGCAGGAAGAGCTCTGGTGAGCAGGGGCTTCACCTGACTTAGCCCGGCACAGGTGAGTGGCCCTGAACAAGCGGGACAGCAGACTGACTGCCAGCCTAGACGGCTCCCCCGGAGAGAGCACCCCGGCAATTCAACTTCACAAACGTGCACGGACTATTCCCCGTGGGCTGGATGCTGCAGGTGCCACGGTGAAAACCCAGACTCCTGCAGTCCCACATGGGAGAAAGACAGCCGTGATTGTGGGGGACTAACTCAAGGAAAAATGAGATTCCACGGGGAACCACAGACGGACTCCTGCGCGAGCATGCAGACCCGGTGAGTTCCTGTTTGGGAGCTCAGAAGTGACTCCTGCAAAGATCTGGCCCTTGAAGAGCAGGCAAGACTTCCAGAGGGAAAGAACACCCCGAGTCGAGGGCCATATGAGTTTGGGAACGGAGGGGGGAAAGTAGAGCACAGATGTGCAGGAAATGTCTATAGAGCACAGACAGCGGCAGGCCTGGAACGCACACGAGAGGTGGGTAGGGCAGCCCCTGCTCCCAGAATGGCAAGGGCGGCTCAGTGGCTCACAGTGACCGGAGCAAGGGGGCTCCAACTCCAAGCACCAACCAGTCCCTGAAATCCCAGAAATCAACAATCCAAGGGAATCCGTCCAAGCACACTTCCCCTCATTGCATCTGACTCGGATCAGTCTTCTGCTCAGAATCCTTTTGGCCCGAGCAGCTCAGACATGTCCTAATACTCTGTGCCAGTCTGCACGCTGGGGTCATGTGTTCTTGCTCCTACGCCTTTGGCTTTTCCCTCCCTGATTCCCAGGAGCGCGTTCTACGTGTTCTTTCTCTCGTGTCTATTCCACGGATCTAACGTAGAACTCCAAACTCCATAGGAGCCTCATTACATCTAACCATAAAGGCGAGTGAATGTTTTGAAAGCATAAACGACCACAAGCAAAGGCAATGTTGTAAAAACAGTTATGATCCTAAGAGGACCATCATCATTTCTTGCATAAAAGGCGTTCCCTAGAAATGATGGAGCCCGTCTTCCTCGGTTACTAGGGAACGGAGTGCTCTCAGTTTAGAAAGAGTTCTCCAGAAATGTATTCCATGGTTTCTAGGGGCTTCACATTGGAAGATATAAAAATCACACAGCCGGTTACAAAACATATTATCTGTCATTCATAATGATAGCTCACTGTGTCCAGAACAGGGGCACCTGGCTGGCTCAGATGGCAGAGCCTGCGACTCTTGATCTGGGGGTCGTGAGTTTGAGCCCCATGCTGGGCATGAAGTTTATTAAAAAAGGAGTATGTCAAGAACACGTAGTATGCCCAGCACTGAGCAGACAAGTTGTGCACGTCTTAGCTCACACTCATCCTTAGCTCATTCTATCCTTCTGGTACTCACAGCCTTACCCTCCTTTACTAACCAGGACGCTGGAGCGCCGAGAGGTTAACCCGTCCCGGTGAGCCAGAAGGCGGCATCTACAGCCAGGTCCAGCCGCTTTGGAGCCCACCTCTTCAGGGTTCACCAAATCCTTTCTTTTCTTCCTCCAACAAAGAGGCAGAACTTCTGGAATTTCATGAGTAGGTCTCATCCTGTGCCCCCGGGCTCATCCACGCACCTGCCACTCTCACTCGGCTCTTCAAGCTTGTAGACGCAGCTCCCTTCCCTGGCCTTGGGCGACACCATCTTGTGCCAAACCTCCGTGCCCCACACCTGACCACCCCGTGCTTGACTCTCCCCCGGCTCCTTCTTCGCCTTCGTCCGCTCCCCACCCTCGCATAACCTCATGGCTCTTCCGTCCCCCGCTGCGAACCTGCTCCATCACTCACATCCCCCATGCAGCTTCAACCAGCGCCGCCAAGATCAGGCATGTTGCGACTTTAAATCTATGGTTTGACCCTGATTTCTGACCTCCTCGGCATCTCCCCAACCCACTGAGATACTCACTACGTCCAAAATGAAGTCCTCCGACGCCGTCCCACCACAACCCAAGCTCTGCTACACCTGCTCCCTGCCTGAGTCCTCATGAGGGGAGCTGGGATGTCACCCCACTGCCTGGCCACTGCCCCAAGCCCCATCAGCGACCCACCCGGTTATGTTTTCCTCTTCATATCTCTGCTCCCCTTTGTATCCCCAGAGCTACCCAAGCAGCGTACTCCCTACTAGAGACCATGAGCCAACTGGGGCCGGGCGTTGGGCTTTTGTAGGTCCCCTTGTGCCATCCCAGGCTCAGCAGGGTGTGAAATACTCAGAGGGTGATAAGATAAGACCTTTGGCTGAGGAACCTGGCAACATCATGCCTGTATTACCATGAGCCCCCTCATGACTTCCTGACCCCTCTCTAAGCTTTCCCCTTTCCGATCCATCCTGTCTCTTGTCAGGACACATTTCCCTAAAAGACTCCATGTATAGCGAGTCCCCTACTCAAAGGTCCTTCCGTGGCTTCCCACAGTCCTCCAGGCAAAAAGCAAACTCCATCTTCAGCTGGGGGCCTGCCTGGGATCTTCAAGCACCCCAGGGCCAACCCTGCACCCGAGAAGTGAGTTTCCCCCCTACCTGTGCAGAAGCCACAGACTGGCACGTTGACATCTGTCCACGGCCTTCTCCCCCTCAAGGACTCACGCCAACTCCGCTCAGCTACTGAAATCACGACTGTCCTTGAAGCTCCATTTCCAATCCCAAGTACCCCATGAAGCCTTTACTTCTCTGACCCGACCTCATTTAATCCCCAGCCCCACGTCCCTGTTGCTTCCCATCATCATGGAGGCATAGCCATGGCATAACCATGCCACATGAGCACGGGACAGGAGGAGCAGCATGTCCCCCTCTGCCTTGAGGTCCTGAGACTACCTGCCTGTCCAGTCCCCTTGAGGCCAGCCCCAGAGCTGACCTACCAGGTGCTTCCCACACTGTGTGATGTCAGAAGTGACCTCAGACACCCCCACCTCTCCCACCCTGTTTGCAATCACTGAATGTTCAGCTTTGGGCTTAAAACGATGTTTCCTCTTAAAACACAAATACCTCTGGAAGCATCAAATAAGCTACGGAATTGCACCTCCATGTTTGCATAAGTGATCCTCTCCAGGTCTCAGTGGGGGAATCAGGAGCATGATGACAGGAGGAAGGGCAGAGGAGGCAATAAAGGAATGTATCTCCAGAAGAGAGGCCCACCTTTCAAGGTTGGGAAGCCTCGCTGCACACTCTGGGGCCTTCTGGAAGGAGCCCCAGACATACTGCATGGCTGACCTTGGGTGCACCATGGGGCCAGCAGCACTGCCAGGTGGCCCAGGCGGCGCACTGTTTCAGGGAAGCAGCACACAAGGCTGAGAAGAAGGAAGTGGGGCTGCTGGCAGGTGCAAAAATAGACCCAAACACTCACATGACCCCACAGACACTCCATCTCCATCACAAAGCAAAACTACTAGAGCAGAGCTTGCTTGCCTAACCAGCCCTCCCCCTCCCCTTGCGCACAGGCTCATACCCCCTCAGAGCTCCATGGGGCCCTCACCTTTCCAAGCCACTGCCCATGGTCCCTTCAATCATTTCAAACCCTGCTCCCTGATAGCACCCCTCACGTCTTCACATGGGGGATGTGCCCAGGCCCAGCAGCCTGGTGTGATTTTTCTCAGGAAGTGGTAGGTCTGGTGAGGCAATGTGCCTTCCAAGGGACAAAGGCAAAAGTAGCAGAAGCAACCGGCACAGTGAGAGTCACGGTTTCCTTCCTGAGAAGCTGGGGAGGGGTGAAAACTTTCTTTAGGGAACTAGAAACTCAGCAGAGAATGCTGCATCTCTAACCACACTCAGTCTACTCCAGGTCTCTGCTTCACCTTCCAAGAAGGCAGCTCCTCTTTCATTCCCCCATCTCTCCGATGAGAAGCCCAGGACGCCCCACCCCCCCACACACTGGGCGGGCCTAAGCTGCAGGCATGCCTTGGCCTTCCAGTACCCCAGACTCCCTGACAACCACCCCTGGTGTTCTCTTCTTGCGTGCCCCAGTGTCTTTGCTCCTTCTCCACATCTAATGCTCCACGAGCCCCTCCCAACCCCACCAAACCTGCTCTGCAAGCCCAGAACGTCGTCTTTCCTGTCTTCTGACTACTCAGATGTGCGTGTGGGCCCAGCAGCTGCTCACCACAACCCATGATAAGCAGGAAGGAAGCCAGAACCTGCTTGTAGACCTCTGTACCCTTGTGGTAGGAGGTCAGGGCGGGGGGCAGAGGGAGCTGAAAAAGAAGATTCCAGAGGGGCCACACCTGCAGTAAGAGTCAGCTCTGGAACAATGTGTAAAGAGAATGATAATAATAACCAACCAGTAGATCCTGGCAAGGTGGGTGATCCAAGTGTTCTTTGCTTCTTGAGAGGCAGGAGGCGGGCAGCTCTCTCCCGGACCCTGGGGCAGGGAGCCTCCCCTCTCAGAAGGCAAGAGCAAAGCAAGCAGCCCACCCAACCCTGGAGGCCCCAAGTCCCAGGCCTGCCAGACCAAGTGCGGTGGGAGGAGCGGGTGCAGAGGGCTGGCCAATCTCGTCTCCAGAGCCGAGTCCCTCCAACACCGCTTCCTTGCTTTTCATCGTGGAGCGAGTCAGGTAAGAGGGGAGCTATTGCTAGCTGCCGCTCGCTCTGCTTTGAGATCATTGGGCAGGGCGAATGTTAACCAGCATGTACCAGTAGTAGTTATTCTAGTCTAAAAAAAAATTGTTACTGTACC
This sequence comes from Spilogale gracilis, assembly GCA_004023965.1. NCBI lineage: Eukaryota > Metazoa > Chordata > Mammalia > Carnivora > Mephitidae > Spilogale > Spilogale gracilis. The sequence goes on along the minus strand of PITA01006939.1, from coordinate 69,077 downwards.
CATTAGTAAACGGCTGCTTCCTTGAATCCCAAGAGAGGCCCCTCCTAAGTACCAGTGGCCTGGCCCCTTCCCCAGCACCTGTCCACCATCCAGCAACTAAAAGGTTAATGCCCAGCCAGGCAGAGTGGCCTTGAGGACCCAGCTCCCTCCAAACCGGCTCTGTTCCAATTGGCCAGTGCCATTCCAGTGGCTAAATATTTTGAATACAGGCAACCCGAGAAGCCAGTGTTGGGGGGCACCTGGGCAGCGGACCCTGTGGGTCTTGTTCCTCTCTAGATGAGCAAAGAGCAACAGCTAGCCTTCCCTCAAAGCTTCCTGACCCTCCTTAATAGCAGTCTTCCTGCCTCTGGACACGAGCCAGGACTCACCAGAGTGGGGAAGAAAGCAATCAACTACACTCTCCAAGCCACGGCCACCTACCCTTGCAGGCTGCCTGATTCCTGCCCTCTTGCCTCGACCTCCACCTCCCCCTCCGCCTCTCTGGGGGCCCAGGGCAATCTCAAATCAATGCTTCCACCACATGCAACTGCCCGGATTCTATGGCAGAAACAGAGCCCCAGGCCAGCCAGCTGGGAAAACAAATCAGGAGGCACAGCATTATCTGCTGCCTTGCCTTGGTGTTCTTTTCTAGAGTGGTCCAGGTTGGTGGGAGGGGGGCGTATGCATGAGTGCATGCACACACACACTGGCGATGCCCATGAAACCAAGCACTCGGCAAGCACTCTAGAAGACAGGCAGCACACAGGTGGTGAACGTCCCAAGTCCCAATAAGCCCACGTAACCTGTTTGCCACCTGTGAGATGGGCAGTTCATTGGCTGGCTGATGTTCTTTCCGTGCATTAGCCTGACACTGTGCAGAAATCCTACCTGGCCAGTACCTGTCCTGACTGATTATGCACAGTTCCACCCTCACACCTGCGTTCTGCCAAACTCCCGGGTTAGCAGAAAAACAGTCCCCGGCTACAGGTCACGCTGCAGAGATGACAACAAGGAGCTCCTTCTCCCAGCACCGCCCCCCTTGAGCATGGCAGTCATCCCCCAATCAGCCCCATGAAGCCCCGACGGGCGGGATGGCTCTCCCTTACACGCTTGTTGTCTGCGGGGCTGTGGTAGAACTGGGAGATCACTGCTTCGCTGTCATTTCCCACGCCGAAGCTCAATTTCTCGGAAATTCTCTTGAACGATTTTCCATAGTCGTAAGACACGTACACCTGGATCAGAGAAGAGGAGAAAGAGAGAAGAGCTGGTGAGAAATGTGGCCAAGAGACCTCTCCCTCTCCCAGCACCTGTCAAAGTCCCACCCTGGATCCCGATTGGCATTCCAGACAGGTTCCTGGTGTCGGGACGCGACAGATATGAAGAGATGACGCCCCAAGGACAAGCAGGGCACCTCTCCCTCTGCCACCCTGAAGCGTTCAGGGGGCAGGAAGCCCAAGAGCGCCGCAGCCCCTTGCTGCCTATGGGACACGGGGTCCTTTCTGAGGCCAAGACGCGTCCCCGCAGGGGGTGCTGGGGGACCCATGGATGGAAGCAGTGATGACCTCCTCCCCATAGCCGGGTTAAGTATCAAGCAAATCACATCCAGAGGCAGACAGAATGTGGTTGTCAGAGGGGGGGAGACTGGGAACTTGTTCTGCCGTCTGTTGAGATGTCCCCAAAAAGTAATCTAATTCTTCAACCCCTGCTGGGGAGGTCTGTTCCTATGGCAGGCACTGCAAAAGGAAATCTTCCCAGACCTCCATGGAGAAGCCCAAGAGAAGACAAAGAAGGTACTGAGTGATTCAATATGCACGAAGGTCAAATGTATAGGTTTGAGACGCCCCCTCCCCAACACTCACACCCGCTGATGCTACTACGGGGTTGGGGGGGGGGGGCGCACGGGAGCCCGGCCGCAGGCCAGCATGACTGACTCCTCCTGCTTGCGGGGCTCCGGCTGCCCCATAACCACGGCGGTAAAATCTAAGAGGAACCGTCATTCACGGAGTGCTTCCTAGGGGCCAGACACTCTCTCCGTGTGAAAGAACTCCAGGGCAAATGCAGTTATGAAAATCACTTTATGGTTAAGGCAGCAGGGGCTGAGGGGATTAGCTTCTTGCCAAAGTACCAGAGAAGGTAAGTAGCAGCCTGGAAATGTGATCCAGGCTGCCCACCTCCGAAGCCAGAAAGCCCAAAGCCATCACACCTCGGGTAATGGAGGGCGGGACAGAGGCAGCCAGGTGTTTCCACACCTAGGCTGACTACCTAGGCAACGTGAAATTAACATAATTGGAGGATTAAATACAGGCCTGCCAGGTGAAGAGAATATTAATAATGCTCAGTAAGGACTGGGTAAGTTCTAAAGGAAAAGGACAGGTGAACCCCAACCAGAACAGGAACGGCTGGACTCACCCCAGGGAAGGCACGGCCACCAGTGCCCGCTAATGCCACAGCTAACACATCGGAAGGGTCTGTCGTGAGCAGGGAGCTGTGCTAAGTGCCAGAGAGGCCAAGATGTGGCCTTTACACACATTGTAAGCGTGCAAATGTGTGCCAGCAATAACCCTTGTAAAGAATGAACTGACAAGGCAGGTACAAAGGGAAGCGAGGACACACACGGAGTGTTAATATTTATTAGATGTCGAGGTTAGAAGAGCACACGTAGAGCTTCTGCCAATATCTGGGCCACAGTGGAAGGAACCCCATCACGAACACTGATGCTTACAACACAGCGCGTGTCCCCAGCGGCCAAGCACGCAGTGAGGGGCTGGCATCAAAGCAGCTTCAAAATGCAGCAGGTTGAGAAGCTCACAGATGATCTCAGTGGGTAAAGAGACAAAGTGGCAACTCCTCACTTTCAGTCTCCTGGCCCAGAACAGACCCTGAGGGCTCCCTGTTAGGTTCAGATGTCACATGCAGCCAACAAAGGGCTTCTCAAAAAGAAAACCCGGCCCCTGCCAGTTCCAACATCCCCAAAATGGATAATCCACTGAGTTACCTCCTCAGAAGCACAGAGGTCATAAGCCATCCTAGGATAGCATTTTTCAGTATACATTATCGCTCTTCATCTTTAAAAATTCTGCCTCCCTCGGTGTACCTAGAACATGGCACGTCCTCAGGAAAGATTTCTGGAATTACACATCATTCTAAACCATGGAGTGAGGTAAATGAATGTGTCCCACAAATGAATAAAAGAGCATGACATGAATGAATCAGTGAGTGAATGAATGAGGAATTACTTCCATTTAAGAGATGACAAAAACCAAGACTTAGAGAAGTTAATGACCAACCCAGGGTTTCACGGCTAGGAAGGGACAAAACATAATGGGTTCCCTGGAGTCCCTGGTCCAGTTGTCTTTCCACTCTTACAAGTTACCTTTCTAGAATGCTCTTTGCTACAGACATGTGTTGCTGTTAAAGGGGGTGATCATACACTGGGGCTCCAGGCCAGGCAGCAGAAGGAATGGAGGAAAGAAGGGGTAAAACACCAACTTGAACAAAACACAGATCCTTTCTGAGATTCTCAGCTACACCTTTGCCATTTCACACTCAGAGAGACAACAGCCCTCACTACCAAAAAGTTCTTCCTTAATATGCACCTGTAAACAATCCCCACCTTTTCGTGACTTCTACTGAACAGAAGTTAAGAGTAAGTATGTGAAGGCCCATCCTACACCTCAAGATTCTTGTAAATAACTCATCAACCTGCCTTTGCTTCTCCCGGTCAAACCACCCCAATTCTCTCCCACTTTAAAAAAGTGTAATAACAAGGAGGAAGAGAAGCAAGGAGGGGAAGAGGCGGAAGGGACAGTGGAGGCGGGGACGAAGGAAAGGAGCATTGAAATGTACAGAAAGCATCTTCACACCAGTGCTTCTCAAAAGGTAATACGCCTACAGGTCACCCAGCACAATGAAGGGCACAGTGCAGACTCTGGTAAGGGAAATCTGCAGTAGAACCTGAGATTCTGCCTAACCAGCTCCCAGAAAACACCCCTGATCCACAGACCACACTGTGGGGAGCAAGGTTTTATAAGCACTATCTCACTGACAGATGAGAAGACCAACAGAAGGTTAATGTCTTGGCTCAAGGTCCCACTGCTAATGAACGGCAGAGCCAGGATTCAACCGCAGGCATTCTGATTTCAGAGCCAGAGCTCAGCGACACACCAGCTCCATGGGCTCCCAAGTTCTGTGCTGTTAGCAAGCTAGCCAGTCCTGCTCTTGCTCCCTGGGCCATCCTGGGGGGCCCATTATAACGTCACACCAGTCTGGATGCAAAGGCAGTGGAGTCCCCCCATTCCTGAAACTTTCCCTGGTTGATTCTGATCTTCCGGTGGTCATGATCTCTAGAGAACTCCTTGGCCAGTGAGGTTGCACCCGAGTACCTTTGCAAAATATGTCAGGAGAGGGCAGAAACAGAGATGTGGGGAGGCTCGAGATAAACAATACCTATTGTCTCCTTTCATCAGCCCTACTTAGCAGAGAAAAAGATGGCATTCCTTTTGAAATGCAGCTGCCACTCCTCATGGAATCACACTTGCTACTGTTCATCAGGACATTATTCATTATTTTTTTTCTGTTGAAAAGCAAACCTTCTGGGATTCCAGCTTCCAGATCCACCCCTTTTTATATAATGAATATGCATGACTTGGCCATTCTCCAACACTCACAGAGCTCCTTACTTGCACAGGTCCCTTCCCTTCTACACTGCTGATGGGCCTCCTTACGAGCCCTGCTCCTGGTCTTCTCTCCAGAAGGTCGGGATTGCCACAACACCCACACCCCCAACTCTGGCCTCGGAGTCATAATTTATTACTGCGTTAACTTTCCTCCTCGGAACATCTCCATTTCAGCTGCTAAGTCTTTAATACAGCCTGTGTACGGACAGGGGGGACATCTCTGCCACTCTCATTTATTATCTCCAAGCACGGCGTTTCCCTCCATGTACTCTTATTGTGTATTTCATGACAGAAGGGTGTGTTGAGCCCAACGTTCAACGGCTTCTCAGTAAGATACACCCAGATATTTACAAAGTCCTCAGAACGGGGTTTGAGCCATATGTAGGGAGACCAACAGTATGGGTTCACCCTGGCCTGAAGAGGCTCCCAGGACGCAGGGCTTTGAGGGCTGAAACGCAGAGGAGTGGGTCCTGCGGGCAGCACGACGCCCTCACACAGTGGGCACGTGGTCCGGTCTCAGGCGCCCCTGCCCTCCCCACCCCAGACAGGCTGCGGGACCTCAAGCAGGCGACTATGTCTCCAGGCTCCGGTTTGTCCAGCAAAACCACAAAACAACAATTAAGGTCTTTAACCTATCTCATAAAAAAAAAAATATTATCTAGACAAAGAATTTTTTTAACGTATAAAAAGCCCAAGGCGGTTTTCACAACACCGCAGGGCCTAGAGCTGTCCCCCGCACTCAGAAGGGCAGCCACAAAGCGGGGCACAGCCCGGACCACGCGGGGTATGTACGCAGGTGCCCGAGGAGCTCCAGGGACCAACAGCACCCAGACACTGCCATGCGCGCTCACGAACCCTAGTCGGGTCTATGAACGGGCCAAAGCCACTGCCCCAAAGGAGTCCCGCCCTGCTCCAGAGCACGACATCCAAAAGGGCTGTCACCAACTGAGGCTCCCACCCGCCCCTGCTCAGCGGCCACGCAGGACGAAGCTCTGCATCACGGCCCTCCCTGTCTGTGGCTGTCTCCACCGAACCCACCAGACAGCAGCCCTCACTGCTCCCTTCGGGTACCTACCTTGGAGCACATCCGAGCCAGGCAGTGGATACACAGAGAGGGATCTCACAGAGACCAGGTCTCTACTGAGAATCTCGAGGGTGTCCTTCGGGCAGATGTGACAGTGCTAGGAAATTCACTAGGTTCCCTCTGGCCAGAGCGCACAGTAAACAAAGCTCCACACTGTGTTCTTCCAAACACAGTGTGGAGATCTGGAGCATGGGACACAGTTCCCCCCCTCTGCGTTTCAGTCTCTGACCCCAGGCCGGGGCTACTCCTCTTCCCTCAAGGGGACATCTGGAGCCCAGGCCGCACACTGGGACCCAAGGACCAGCTCTGGCCCTCACAGAGATGGTACTTGGCCGGCCCCGTATTTGTACAAATGAGCTGTCAACTTTTAAGACTCAGCAGTTTTCACATAAAAACCCAGACCTGTGAGCTTCTCTTGGGAATCAGATCTGGCAATGCCCGGCCCTCCACGCCAACCGGAGCGGAGACCAACCACAGCGGCCCCACAGGAGGTTTCCCTGTGGAAACTTCACAGGAGCACCAAATCCCTTCGACCTCCAGCCTCTCTTGGACACAAAGACCAAGGATCAATCACCACCTTCAAATTAATGCACAGGTGAATGCTTCTCAACCCTGTACCTCTACCAAAGTGGGAAAATGACACCTTATCCCAGAAGGCCACAACCTTCAAGAAAAATCGGAGAGACCATTTTCTTCCCTGGAAGAAAGAGTGTGGAGAACAGGGCTAGGCAGGCTTCTCCTGCCACTCCCTATCTGGTCTCTCTCACAGGCCTTGGAGTCTGCGATCCTTGGTCTCTTGTCTTCAAAGCACCTAAACTCTTAAACGCTATAGAAAGCCAACTGTAAAAAACTGAGATACGAGAGCAGTGGCGTCAAGAACCCACCCAACTGGAAGGGTCCCCTCAGGCTCTGTGGCCCATGGACAGCTCCGCCTGGAAGGCGCTTCTGGCATTTTGTGGAGTAGACCCAACCCTCCAGATCAGACCCTATCACTTCTGGTTGCAAAACAGCCTGCGCCTCCCTCTGTTCGGCAAACGAGGGGTATTTATTATTTTCCAGACTTTTTTTTTTTTTTTTGCTGGCAGGATAACGCCGCCAGATTCCAACAGGGCGCGTTGGCAACCTCACACAGGAGTGCCCAGACCACAGCCCATACTTACATCACTGCTCCTGGGCCTCGCCAGGGCCAGGCTGTCCCGGGCCAAGGCCACGATCACGTTGCTCTTCTCTCCGGCCCAGTGTACCACCATCTGATTGTGGGAATCATTTAGACTAACCTGAAAGAGAACAAACCAACATAGGAATTAGGGTCCAGCATGCACGAGGACCACGATATTCTAAGGCAAGACTCTCTCTCCACCTGTGTCACTCAAATAGCTACGATTCGGAGATCTGGAGCATGGGACAAGGGTGGCCCATTTTCCCTCTAGTGCATATTCCATAAGACAGAACTTCCCCAAGAAGAAACACAGTTCCCTGCTATTTTGGATATAAATGGATCACAAAAAATCTCCTTCTCAGGCTCTCTCCGGCATAACCATGACTTGGCTTATTCTTGCCTTTTGCCATAATCAATCTCTGGTTACTTCCATCCCTAACCCGTACGTGGGTCATGTGCTCCTAAGACATTGAAACCAAAACACTGACACATCTTCCTCACTGAGAAAAAGTGCTCGGACCAGAAAGACCACACGCATTCAAACATCCCTTCAAAGTGCTGCTCTGTCTGTATGACAGGTGACATGGCTCATCCTGAGCTCCTTGCAAGGAGGAGCACGAGAAAAACATCACGGTCCAAGCTTTATTTAATTGAACTGTCCCAAGCAAGGAAATATTTTCCAGGACTCCCCAGAAATGACCTTCAGATTCTTGCTAACAGTAGTTCCCGGACTTCTGGATTTTATAAACCAGGAAGATGAAAAATAATTAGAAAGGCCAAAAGAGGACTGGTTGGCCAACTCCATTTTGCCTGGTAAGGACATTAACAAAAACAGCCATGATGTCGAGCCTGACTTGCTGTTCTCTCAACCGGTTTCCTCTGCTCCCTGAGGACCCAGCAGACTCCTGCCCAGGCTGCGCTGCGGAGAGGTGTGGCCTGGGACTGGCTGCTGGCCATGGAACATGAGGGAAGGTGATCGGGGCCACCAGCCCCAGCCTCTGCCAGCCCTCTGCTTCTTCCCCATCTGCAGACCCCGTTCGGGACTCCAGAGCCCCAGACAGAGTGGAACCACACGAAGGAAGGAGCCCACATCCCCAGTGAGAAAGCCCTCCAGTAGTCAGTAACACTCACTTGGAACTCCTCACAGTTGGGGGATCCCTCTCCACTGCTGAGCTGCGGGGATCCGTCCACTACCCAGTTAGCTTGACTGCCATTATCACCATTATTTTTTAATGAAAGGGCAGTTAAACACCGAAAACTGAATAAGGATCTATCTCGGAAGAAAGAACAGTTCTTTCAGACAGTTTTGCTTTATGAAAAACTAACTCCATTCTTTTTGATTTTCCCCTTTCACCAGACACAGATGGAGAGACTGAGGGTGAGCTAACATTTCACCCACTCTGTGTGAAGAGATGACCATAGGCACAGAAATCTCGAGAGCTGTTGTTAACAGTCAGAATCAGGACACAGTTCCCCCTGAAATCAGGAACATGCACTCTCCCCCTTGCTGAGCAATGTCTGGAAGAAGCTTCTCCCACCAGCCTCTCCAACCGCGGCTGTCTGGAGCACGTGCAGAAGGAAATCAAGCTTCTGGGCTCCGAGGAGCTACCGCCCAATCCTCCCACCACGCTCCCCTCTTGAGCTGATGCAAAGCCCAAGCCTGAGCAGACGTGCCCTCTGCACTGCCTTCCCATGCAGGTTCTGCTGCAGAAAACCTCCACACTCCTCCCTTCTCCTTTCTGTTCCTCATCCTGCCACGGCCCTAAGTTTCCGCACCCCCCTCCTTGAGGTGCTCACAGATGTCACAAGGGAAAAGGGAAACACCTGTGCCAACAACTTGGCAGACAAGATGACAAAGGAGCTAATCCTTAACTACTTTGCTTGGGCTCATAAGTGCCTGCATTTCATTTGAGCCAGGATCCAAATGCTTTTGGGAGATATCTGAAATGAGACCTCTGTAAAGAAAAAGACCTTTTGGTATTTTTTAGGAAAATATGTCATTCTAAAATGCTTCTTCTCGTTCCCAGAGATACGACCAGGGGCGCCTCGAGAGAAAAGGATAAACAAAAAATAGAAGTAAATAATGTAACTGAGAATGGTACTGGGGAGAAGCAGTGGGGGGAATCTCCACCAGCTAGCTGATGAGGTCTTACTCCAGCCATCCCGTTCTCCCACGTCTCCCGCTCCAGCTCATGCCTCTGGAAAGAATCTAGAGGCAGCTACAAATCAGGAGCCCAACAGCCCAACTACCCTGGGAATTCAGGCTAAAAGTCTCTGCCCTCCAAAAAACATTCTCGCCCTTAGAACCAGAGGGGAATACATACAGAATGTACGCAAACATCGATACAATAAAGATTCCAGCCCCTGGAAGAATCACCCGAGTTCTCGGGGTCTGGCATGAAAGAGCCCACCAACACCTGACTCCGGCAACCTCAGAACGGTCCCCCTGGCAGGTGACAATCAGGTCACGCTCTGAAGAGGTCACAGAGCCTCTGGTGATCAGAGTGGGAAAGAGGTCTCGAAGCTACTTGCTGAAGTCTTTCTCCTCGGAGGACAGGAGATTTCTGAGGCCCCTGAACCAGTCCTAACAGGGGTGAAGGGCTGAGAGCAGCGCAAAGGACAAGCATCAGAAGGACCAAGGGCTTTCTGACAAAGGAAGCCAAAGGCAAGCTTGGTGAAACACCTTTTAAAAAAAAAAGGACTTGATAAATGAGACACAGTTAATTGGAGCTGTCAAAGCAGCAGGGAGGGGCGCGATACCTCCGCTCAGAAGGCAGAGAAAAATCACATGCCCCCCAAATCTCCGCACACAGAAACTGCGTCATCAACCCACAGCGTCCGGGAGGCACCTGAGGCCTCGGTGAGGCTCACCCGCAGGTTAATGCCCCAGAGGCCACCCTGTCTGGGGTGCCCGAACCCAGTTGACAGAACGACCCCAGACCTACTGATTCAGACCCCTGACGGGGACCCTGGAGCTCGTGTTTTTAAAAGAGACACTCCCAGTGTCCGTGATGCAGCTTCTCTGGGGAGTGGTGAATCTAGTCCATTCCCCTTCTGACTGGCAGGCCCTGGGGTCCAAATGGTGGGAGCTGGGAGCTGGAAGCCTCGCTCTTTTGGGGAGAGGCTGTCTTTGGGTATCTGGGGTAGCTGTTAAAACTCTATGATCTGATATATGCCACGACGTGGATAAAACTCAAAAACACATCACCAGTTCTTGAAAGAAGCCAGACACAAAAGGTCACAATACCGCCTGATTCCACCCATGAAAGATCCAGGATCAGTAAATCCTCACGGATGGAAAGCGGACTGGTGGTTGCCAGGGCCTAGGGGGAGAGGGACCTAGGGAGTCACGAATGCACAGGTGAGGGGTTGTATTTAGAGCAGGGGGGTGCCTGCCCAACACCAAGAACGGACTGCAACCTACTGCACCGTTCACGTGAAAGCGGTGAATGTTATGTGAATTTCATCTGAATAATTTTTGTTAAAAAAGCCCGTATCCGTGACTTGTAAAGAAGATCACACTTCTGAGGTGCTGATCTAATACCGAGCCAAGGAGCTCCCACTCTGAAGCAATGTTTCTTTCATCTCATCTCGGTCTTTCCTGCTACCAAAATATGCAGCCCGAATGAGTCATAGAGGAGGCGGCTGAGGAGTGGGGCTCTGGCCAAGGCAACCCTTCAAAGGCTGTCTGGGAGCATCTGCAGAGGCCCTCCCGGTCCCTGCTCCCTGGCCCCTGGTCCCCGGCTGGAGAAACAGCTCCAAGCCCGGACCCAGCGTCCTCTTCCAGTTCTGTCCCTACACAGAGCACACCTAGGTCCTGGCCACCCCCACGCTCTCTCGCCCCACCTCCACCCCCAGCACGCCCTGGTGTTCCAAAGAGGTTAAATGATTTGCCTCATTATTCAGAGTGAGTAAAGAATCTGCTGCCACGCAAGCCCTAAGCTCGGGGTTGTTATAAATAGAAGGGAGGACAAATAAATAGCTCGTTGTGTGGAGGGACTGATCGCTCAGGCATTCGCTTACTGATGAAGGCACTGAGGCCTACTGGGTGCCCGGCACTCTTAGAGGCTCTCAAATAATCTCTCCCCTTGTCAAGGGTACATAGAGCACGCCGGGGGAACTCGGAGTTGCAAGTCTGGCCGGTGATGAGATATTTACAACAAAATGGTCAAAATCTGTATACTCGATGGAGGCTCATGCAGGAGGATGGGGTCCTTCATGGAACAGGCCCCACGTCATCTCCATTCATTTCTTCTGCCTTCGCTTCTTGCGAATCAGTCAAATCTGAAGATTGGGATGTCCTAGACACCCACCGCCTGGTCCTCACCATTCCTACGTAGCTTCTTGCTAGAACACAGGACGAGGACAAAGAAGAGTCTGGCTCACTCCTCTGCCTCCCTCACTAGAAGGGAAATATGAAGAAGCATTTTTAAAATTCTGCAATGAAGTATAAAACAAATACCACATCCTTCGATTTCGAGGACAGAGGCGGCTGGCTGAATCCCCTGAACATTAGGACAGGCCTCAGGAAACCAAAGACTCCCAAGGTCCAAGGATAACAAGGTTTTCTCAGACCATCCATTTGCATGACCTAAATGCTAAGTATGCAAACGGCCCCTCCGTGTCCCCATTCAGGACAGCGTCCTCACTATATTTAGCAGACTCATTACCCTCCCTGGGTGCTCCACCTCTGAAGGAGAGCTGGAATCTAGTTTAAGAACTCCCTGCAGATAGCCCCTGCTTAGTCCATTCCCCTTCTGACTGGCAGGCCCTGGGGTCAAGCATTGGACCTGGCTTTGCTCCAACTGCTTCACCCGCAGAACTCATTAACTACTCTGCTGAGAAATTCAGGCTGCCCATTTTACAGATGAGCAAACAAAGAGAGAATGAGCATGGATGATAAAACCGAACATTTCGGCACCACCTCCTTAACTGTAGTCATGAGCTCCCTTTAGAAGACAGGCAGATAGGTAGGTAGGTAGATGTCTTGCTTTCTCTCTACCAAAAAGGTGAGAATCGTATTTTCATGGACTGACAGTTCAGAGAGATTTACCTTTATTTCTCATTGATCCTTGGCAAGGAGAATCTAACCACCACTGACCTCTATATGTTGCACCCCTTCTTGAGGAACCCCACTTTGTCATTTAACAAACAGCACCTCTGCTGTTCTGGAGGGCTCCCTATTATAAAGAACCTGTGAACAATCACCCCTTAATTTACCAGTTGGTGAGAAAAAGAAAACATCAGGCCAGAAGGAACCTCCAAGAACAGCTAAACAAATTTCCATTATCTTACAGATGGGGTTAAGCCCACAGAAAGAGTTAGAGGTGCTGTTCCAAGGGACCCCAGAGCAAGGCACACAGGTGGAGGCTACGGAAAGCCCCAAATTGGGCTTTGTTAACTGGCTGCTGAGCACCTGAGCGACGGTTAGCCTCAAAGGAGAACTCACCTATGAACCCGGGCCATTCCAAGAGCTCTGCAGGATGGCTTCACAACACGCACTTTCTTTGGGTCTGCAGTTTCACCATAAAGAGCCCCCCACCCTCGTTCGTTCATAAATATTTATTGAGGGCTTACTCTATAGCAGACACAATGCTAGGTGTTAAGAAACAGGATTTCTGGGGGCAGGGGCATAACCTGGTGTGGGGAAGAGGGTCCGACTGCCCCCAGAGACTGAAGACAGGCCTACAGCAGGAAAAAGGGAGAGGAGTTAGGGGAAAGGGGATGGAGGAGAAAGTTCCAGGCCCAGGCAAGGGCAGAGCAAAAGCCAGGAACAAGGGAGACATGGGGGATGACAGATTTGCAAAGCTACAGGAAAATCAATGTAGCCAGAAGAGCCAAGGGGAGGGTAGAATTATAGGAGATTTCTAGGTTTTTCAAGGGGGAATAGACAGTTCACAGCACATAGGCTGTGGGTCCCTGGCTGAGAACAAAGCTTTCGCCAGAATATTTATAAGAGGCCAATGTATCAGAGACACTGGAAATGAGTCAAAGGCCTGGATTTGAGTTTGGTCTCCACGACTCATTAGATGCAAAGCCTTTGGTACATTGCTACACCTTTTTGGAGCCTCAAAATATCCATCTGTGAAACGCGAAGGAGGAAAATTCTTATCTTCCTGATTTTATGGGACTGTGAGAAGCATCCAATAAGAGGTTACCGGTGAAAAGATCTCATAAACTTCAAAATGCTGAAACATTACTTCTTTTTGTGGGTGGTCTATTATTTATGCTCAAAGAAGCCATTCTTCACAAGACGGCTCCATATAAAAAATTAACGTCAGCATCACCAGGGCTGGAACCCGGAGGCCTCAGGGATCCCCGAGGCTGTGGGGCATGAGTGCTACTGATTTCTAGCGCTTTCCTTGCCCCAAAGGAACACACTTAAATCCTGCATCGAGCCATCACCTTCCTGGCGGCTGCTTTACCACACTGAGGGAAGCTAATGGAGAGCAGAGCCCGTCCCACCCAGCCTTATTCCCCAGTAATGAGGATGCTCTCTGAGCTGCAGGAGGGCAGGATGCCTGCTGGAAGCCCCCCACCCCACCCCATCCCCTCTCTGCTAGCTCAACCCCCTTCCCAGCTCAGAGCAGACACGCCTCTCACCCTATCCAAGCCCACATCCCTCCTGCATCTGTCTCCTCTGAAGAATCACAGCCTTGTTCCTGCAAGAGCTCCCCCATCATCACCAGCAGCCGGACGCCTTGCCTAATCCACTAAGCCTCATGCACAGTGAACTGCAAGATTTTTTTAAACTTCTCAGTAAGAGAACTTCGGGGGACTAAACATATACAGAGGAGGTAAGGCCTAGGGGCCCGGTCTCCCATTACGGAAGGAATACTTTCCAACACTCCGAGTCTCCCCAAACACTCACACGGTTTCCCAGGCCACCCACCCACCTCTACTGTCCTCACACCCTGCCGTCAGCAGATTCTTCTGCGGGGATCCTTGGGCAGGCCAGCACTGGCCTTTATTCCCACATGGAACTGTTTCTAGGCATGCATTCCCTGGGCTCTACTAGGGTCCTCTACTAGCTGGACCTCAACCCCATCCACAGCCCATCTCACAGGCACCCACTTGTCCACAGTGACAGCCTCCAAAGCAGCCTTTGACGCAAGGCTGCTTTGAACCCGAGCCCTCCAGGTTCAATGAGATCATCCCAGCTCTTCCCAATTTCTTCTGGACATAGAGGTTTCCTAGGAGTTCAGATCTTCAAGACACTACTCAGCTCCCCAGTCCACCAGAGTAAAATGGATCTCACCCCAGTACCAATTAGAGTCTTAAATTCCCAAATCAGGCCCCACTCAATGACTCAAAACCACATCTATGTAACATAAGAATCACCCTAATCCCCTTCCCCACATCGATCCATAGTTATTTGGGAAAGAAAGTTCCTACTGAAGAGCTAGCCTCTTTTCTAAATAATAGAAGCAATATTATGCACTTTCACTTAAAAACCCATAAAAACGGGGGGGGGGGGGCGGAGACTAACACACAGCCCATTGGCCTCCACGCAGCCCAAAACGCCTACGACATAAGTACATCTTTTTATTGCCCTTGTCTGCCACTCAGATTTGGGACATAATCACATCAGCCTGCCTTTCTGAGAATTCGTAGCTGTGTTTTTAATCTAATTCAAGGGACTGGAGATAAATCATCGTGAAGGGTCCCGATTTTCTGAGCCAAGAGCTTGCAGCGGCAGCAACAGCAGCGGCATGCTAAGTTACGGGGCCCGCCAGGAAGGGGGAGTTCCACGCAGTGATGAGGACCACACGCCCCGTGCTGTTTGTCTTCATGCCAGCCTGCAGGGTCGCAGGGATGAAAGGCAGACCCAGCTTCGCTGCGGGAAGTCAGTAAGCATGCAGGAAGCGGAGGGCGGGGGCGGGGAGGGGCGGGCTCCACTGTTGGGGCACTGTTTACATCGTTCAATGCTCAACAGACACGCGGGGTCTGCACACCATGTGGGCAAAGCCTGGTCCAAGGGAGCTGTGTGTGCGAGGCCACATCAAAAGTGAAGGCGCAGGGGCATCCATGGGGGCTCAGTCAGTTAAGCATCTGCCTTCAGGGTCCTGGATTGAGCCCTGTATTGGGCTCCCTGCCACTCTCCCTGCTTGGGCTCTCTTGCACATTCTCAATCTCTCCCTGTCAAATAAATAAATAAAATCTTAAAAAAAAAAAAAAAAAGTAAAGGCACAGAGACCAGCCTTCATCACCCAAGTGACTGATGAAAGGAGGCAACCATGCAGAGGTCCCCCCCTCCGCTGCCAGCCAGATGAACACCGCACCCCCCCACATCCTCCACGGCCACTGATGCGTTCCGACCTACGGAGGGGAGGCCACTGTTTCTGGACGCCTAACCGGGCAGCCCGCAGCCACTCAAACCTGGCTTCAGACTACAGCTCTCGACTCTTGCTTTGCCCCTGCTGTTTGTGGTGGGAACACACGCAGGCGTCTGCCATAAACACGGCATCTCTCCACGGTGGAGCACAGGCTGCCCACCCATGAAAGCCACGCCTTCCAACACAGTAGCCGACCGCCACATGTGGCCATTTCAACTTAAACTTGAATTCATTAAAATTAAGTGAAAGAAAATAAATTGGATTCTTCAGTCATAGGAGCCACACGTCAGGTTTTCCACTGCCATATAAGCTAGTGGACCCGCTGGGCCACGGAGACACAGAGCATCTCCGGCCCCGCAGAGTGAGCTTTCAAAAAGCAGTGTTAGAAGACCCACCATAAGCCAGGAAGACAGGGGCTTCCCACTCTTGGTTGGCAGCAGTGATATGATCATGGAGGTCAACGTTCTTATCAACACTGACCCAGCGGATAACAGAATTCTGTGCTTATTTTTAACTCCCCACCGTGGTCCTGTTATGAAGCCCTATTCCTCTTATGGGGCCCAGCCCAAAACGCACAGAGCATTCCCCGTGAGATAATAAATACCGCAGGGGGGAGGTGTCTCACAATAAGGTAGGAGACAACCCAAATCTTGATGCTGATCAGTCACCGTCCTGCCTTCTCTGATTTATAGCATTATTGGCCACTTCAATGCTAGAAGGCTGCCTGTGCCACTTCTTCGAAGGCCCTAGGTCCACAGGTCGATAAACCAATAAATTAGGTCGAAATTAACTGTGGCTCATTTTAAACTGAGGGAAATTGATTTTTGCATCTACGTGGCTAGACTGAGTATGCCCTGTGCCAATGGATTTGGGCGCACCTAGAGAATATGTAGGAAGGTTTTGTGCTCGACAAAGAAAATGCCTCACCCCTAGCAGCCCAGACCATTTCTGAAGAAATACTAACCCGCAATACCCAAACCAAAATGTAGCAAGCTCTGCATTGTCAAAAATTCTAAAAGCCAAACAGGTTTTCCCTGAACGCATTTACGCTAGCCATTTCACAGATCAACTACTCGAAGAGTCCAAGCTTATTTTAATATTCACCTAAGCAAGATTTAACCAAGAAGGTAAACTGTCACTTTCATAAAAAGACTAAATAAATATGCACCAAAGGCAAAGAGGTTTCTTTTTGGATTAAACCGCCCCTCCAGATTATTAGAATGTTCTTGTCCATCTGCTACAGTGGCCAGGATATGGCTAGCTCCATCTACCTCCGGCTCTGGGATTAAACAAGGACAACACAAAGATGGCTGTCATATCTAAGGAGGGACAGACCAAAAATACGACAACAAAAGGCCCAACCGCATCCGCCTTTGGCTTTGGGATATTAGCTATGGTCAGCATCTGCCTCCTGGATCCCAGTTCTCAAAGCAATCGACTAAACATACCATTACCTTTATTTTACAGACTATATACAGAGAACATTCTCGAAAGGAACACGAGTTCAAAGCAAGATCCGTGGTCTCTAGGTTTGGACATTCTCACAGACCTGAGTTCTTCATCTCTAGGGGCCTGCTCTCCAGCAGCCTATGTGGGAAGCAGGGCTACGATGTGGCTCTCCTGGCCTGCAGGAAGCCTCAGAGTGCGATGAGAGGGGGTCTTCCTTCCCGGGCCTGGCGGAAAATAACCCCTCCTCCTCTATGGCACTTGACCTAATTCCCTACCTTTGACGGTCAAATGCCATAAATACATTGTGGACCAAGGGTTAACCTCATCATTCATGCTGGCCGGGGCTATGGATCCCAGAAAGCCACTGATACTACAAATTCCAAATTTTCTGCACCTCTATGCCATACGGGCAAAGAATGTTTCTGGAAAGACATACCGAAAAACAGAGGATGGTGGACGCCAACTGAGAAGAGACAACACATAAACAGGGGACGTGAGAGGGAGGGAAATTTACTTCTCACTCTATCCTTGTACAATTATCTTGCAGACATGTATTACCCCCCGAAGGCTAAATAAACACGTTGGACGTCTTTTTGCCTTTTTCATGTTTATATCTCCCATCTCCTCACCCCACCCCGTCCCCTTTTCTTCCCATTCCTTCCATCTCTCATATCCTCTGCCCACCATGCCCCAAGATGTACAAGCTCTTGATGGACTAAATAGTAGCAGAGACTGAACAAAGAGCCCTACGCAGTAAGAAGAGACTCCAACTGGAATCGGGAAGTTTTTCAAGGTCATGTCCTTTACCGAGCTGACCCAACACACCGAGCGACTCTTCACCTACACAGAAGCCAGTGTGAAACAGCAAATGCTTTGCCTTCTCATCTTCTGGAAGCAAACAGGTCAAGCATCCTACCTTCAGAATCAACCAGCTAATTCTTCTCCAAGCAAGTGTATCACGCAATCATCTCCTTGAAAGAGATCTAAAGCTACCACAGTATTCTACCCCCAAAGGAGGCTCTTTGTCCCAGGGCCTCGTGCTGTAATAGACACTTTATTTTTCAGCCTCAAATCAAGACATTAAATACTCCCTGGCCTCTAAAAAGCAGGAATTATGAAGAGGGAGCTCACTGGAAGGAAAATAAACCTGTAAATCCTGTTAGGCTTTGCGCTTCATTCCAAAGGATTTTTCCCCAAAACAATACCATAAGCAATACCATGAGAGCCCTAAAGATCCCAGTTCTTTATTCAAAACAACCCCCAGGACAGCCCAGCAAAGTCAGGACTCCACTATCCTCACCATCGAGAGAGCCAACTCATTTCCACTCTCTGTCTGTGGTCTTGCCACGGTCCTCCTTATAAATACCTTTTCTGTAACTTGGATGTGCTTCCTACCCTCCAGGCTTCTCTTCTTTCAAGTAGGCAGTCAGCCCACAAACATTCACTAAGGGCCTCCCAAGTGCCAGTCACAGAGAAGAGAAAGGCTTGATCCATGCCCCCAAGGAGCAAACAGGGAGATGAGGCAAACAAGCAATTATAATACAAGGTTGTTAGTGCTGTAAAAGAACTCTTCCCACTGGAGCCTGGGAATCCTAGGAGGTGTTCCTTAGGTGCCAAAGAAGGGAACGGGGTTCTGCAAACAAAGACAGGAGTGGGGAAGACCACCTCAGGCAGAGGAAAAGCAAGCATGATGCTACAGAGAGGCACAGAGTGAACACAAACTCAGGAAGAAACTCCGTGTGGCAAGAATTATGGAATCCCCCTCCTTGGACTTAGCCCCTTTTAGAAGGGGCTCAACTTCTAAACTCTGAACTTGGGCAGAAAAGTCCTTATATCTGATAGCGACTTGTGTTCACTACTATTACCAGACTTTATTATTACAAACATGTCTGTAAGGAATCATGGCAGAAACCAGTTTCCCATGTTAGAAAACATGAAGATAAATATGATCACAAGAACCATGCCTAGTTTACTCCATAGGTTAGTGGAGCCAAAGAAAAAGGACCAACATGCCAACACAGGGCTCTTTCTCAGCTGGTGGGTGTCTCCCTGAAGCTGGGGGCCTTAAGGTCACCCCTCCAACTTCTTCGGGCAGGCAGCCTCTGCTTCCAGCCCTAATCTGTGTTGCCAGGCATCCTCTTAACCTCACTCAAAGGTCAGAGGGCAAGAGGCTGCAGAGCGTCTGAGCCCAGTGACCTTACTGCACCATCTCCAGTGCCTTCGTGTGTCACACAACCCTCGAACGCCCGACTCTGCAGCTATAGCTGCTTTACCGTGTCCGTATTTGCTCCTGTCCGGCACACGTCTGCATCTACACCTCCTTTATCTACTCCTTATGAAAGCAGGGATGAAAAATTCCCCACCTCCTCCTGATTTGCACGCCTATCTCTATTTAGAACCACACTCCCTTCCAGCGGCACTATGGGAGGATATTGCAATTCCTTAGGCTTTAAAAGTTAAAGGGAAGGGGGGGATGAAATGGAACTTGGCTTAGAGCTAGAAGCAGAATGGCCATATGATGTATAGTTTGCATCCTGACACTTGAGAGCGAAGACAGCGCTTTCATAAGCAGCAGGGACAACTTACAAACTAGGTCTGTCGCAGAGAAAACAGAGGCAAATGGTCACCCTTACTAGAAAGGTCATTCCAAATAGAAGAGTTACTCCAGAGCTGTAAGAGGGGCACATCAAGTCCCTGACTCTTGGCACCCGCCTAAAGGGGCTCTGTCACATGTTTGTGGCAGAAAGCCCAGGACCAGGAAGTTCTTCCTTCTATCTAACTCAGATCCTTAAAGATTCAAGTTAATCCCTTTTTTATTAACCTTAGGCACTCAGAGAAAACGCTGCCCCCGGGGCCTTTGCCCTTGGTAGAAATTCCTTATTAAGAGTTCAACAGCTAGCTCGTCATCCTTCAGCTGAACCAAACTCAGTGTGGCCCGTTCTCAGACCAAACCCAAGGAAGAAATGGTACCTGTATGCATACTGTTGAGACTATGCGTCTCTGCCCTCAGCCAAGACTACAGCCTCTAGGGACCTGAGCTCCTGTAAGAACTGACTCCACCCCTCCCTCCGGTTCCCAGGCCCTGGAGAGCTGACTCAAGCCCTCAGCAGAGCTGGGTGGCTGGGAGACTCCATGAACAAGGCAGTCTCTCTTATTCCCTCCCCTACTCAACACCAGGCTACTGCTGTCCCAGCTGAGAGCGAGGACTTGCCGTCTTCTTTTCCACATACAAAAAGAAGTCTCTCATGAGGGCGGAGAGGAGAAGGCGGCCAGGACCCACACGCAAACAGATCAAGCAGGCCCAGCAGCCTTTGCCCATAGCAGTTACATGGCCCTCGGCACACGCTCTTTCCCAGGGCCTGATGGAAGATGGAGTCAAGTGCTCATCACCACCCCTTACCCCCTTTATGGCCATATATTTTCTATTTTAGAGAAGAACTATTTAGGGAGCACTGTGTAAAGAGAGGGGCAACTATCTGATCACCCAAAGGTCACTGAGATAATGCCAACAAAAACTAAACAGCAGGCAGCCCTGCCCCACATGACCTTGGACCAGTCACTTCACCTTTCCCAGAGAGCATTTTGTCATCAACAAAATGGCACAGTCAGGGGCGCCTCGGTGGCTCAGTAGTTAAGCATCTGCCTTTGGCTCGGGTCATGATGCCAGAGTCCTGGGATCGAATCCCTCATCGGGCCCCCTGCTCGGTGAAGAACCTGCTTCTCCCTCTGCCTGCAGCTTTCCCTGCTTGTTCTCTCTTACTCGGCTGGCTCTCTGACAAATAAATAAATAAATAAAATTTTTTTTTAAAAAGGCACAATCAGTGAGATGGTTTATAAGGTTTTTCCTGCCTCCAAGGGTCAACTACTTAACTCTGTATGTTTCCTGAAAAAACAGCTAAAGAGAATCAGTGAAGAGAGGCAGAATTCACACTAACCTTTTAACTTCTGCTTCAAATGGGAACATTTTGACTCTAGAAACCATGCGATTTACCATCTCCTCTGGTCCCACTTTTTCTTCCCCACTGACCTTCTAGTTTTGCTGATGTCAATCTTCACCACAGGGCTGGGAGTCTCATGAGGCAATAACAGGGTCAAATTAATTTGGCCAATGCTGATACTAACCCACATACTCAGTCTGCTATTCCTAGCAGTAAGTCTGGCCACAAAAGTGAAATTCATGTTACTTATGATCTAATAAGCCCATTGCCTAGACAGAAATAAATCACTTACTGAATAACAATGCCCACCAAATTCTTGCCATCTTTCAAATCCCTAAGTGCCACGAGTTAATATTCTTATCCAAAAATGAGGTGACTATCTCAAAAGGGAAGGTGAAATGGATAGACCCTCCCTCCCCCACAAGACACCAAAATTCAGCCCTTATACACACACCTCTTGCTCTTCTTGCTCTGACTCAAGCAAGAAAGTCAGGCTTTCAGGTTTGCCCACCTTAACTGTGGCTAAAAATGGTCAGTATGGAGTCCCCCTCCCCTCACTGCTCCGTATAAGTATACTGCAACTGCAGGGTGCTCTCGCCCCCACTGCCAACTGACGGTACACTACAGAAACCCCGTTTTTCATCCACATGTAATATGCAGCTGCACCCCTCCTCTACCTGCTGGAAACTACACGGGTGTGCACACACCCTGCGGAAATGGGCACTGCACCCGCGAGTTACCTGGAAGACGTTTGCTAAAATCGACAGGAAGAAAGAAAGATCAATGCAATTGAAGTGCGGACGGTCGCACTCCCTTGGGGGGGGGGGGAGGACAAACGCACGCCGGGAAGTCCCCACCGGCGCCTGCACCTAGGGAGGCGACCACATAGGATGGATGCGAGGCTGAGGAAGTGCGGGGAGAGGAAAGAGCCGGGGGAAGGCGGGTAGCCGGCCGCTCACCTGTCCGTACACCTTGATGGTCTCCGGCTGCAGGGCAGCGCTCCGTCTCCTCCGGAGCGGCTTCTCGTCCGCCCCCCGGGGGCCCCCGCGCGCCCACAGCCGCAGCTCGCGCGGCTCGCCCTGCACCACGCGGAAGCCCCGGTCCTGGGGCAGGGGCGCGCGGCCGCCGTGCAGCGTCTGCGTCCACACCTCGCACAGAGCCCCGGGCGGCAGCAGCGCGACCAGGGTGAATAGGAAGGGGAGTCGTGACTCCCTCCTGCTGCTCGGTGTCGCCATGTTCGGGCGAACGCTGCCGCAGGTGGCGCCGCCGCCAGGAGAGAATGTGCAGCGCGAGGCCAGGACGGCGGCTGGGCTGGGGCCGCGCGCGCCGCTCCCGGGGCTCCAGGCCGCCCGCGCCGCTCGGGGCCGCCCCGCTGCGCCCGCCGCCGCCGCCGCCGCCGCCGGGTCCCGCTCGGCTCCGCGCGGCGCCGTCACGTGTGCGGCTCGCAGCCGCGTCCCCTTCGCGCACTTTCTGCGCTCGCCGGCCGCTGCGCGGTTCGGGCCCCTCCCCCGCGCGGGGATGGGGAAGTCAAGGCAGCAAGCGCCCGCTGGGGTGCGTCCCCATGCCCGCCCGTGGGCGCACCGCGTCGTGTTCCCTGCTGCAATCGAGAGTTGTGTTGAGGCTCTCTTGTCTTCCCCGGAGTTAGTTGCCTCCTCGCCCGGGTCGCGTCGAGGTCGTCCTAAACCGTGGCGAGTCTCCTTTCCTGACTGCAGCAGCCCCGGGTCCTGTCCGGCCGCAGGACCACCTCCCTGGGCCCCGGTAGCATCCCCACCTCCAAGGGAGAGCCCAGAGCCAAAGAAAATTCGCTCTGAGCACGCAGAACACAGCAGCCGGCAAATCAGAGGCCAGATGAACCCGCCCCCATTGTGAAACTCACATGGTTTCTACTACTCTGGGCATCAAAACGTACTTGAAGTGGCCGCAGCCCAAAACTGCCCTGATCAGGCTAAGCTGCCCAGGGGTCAAGCACGGTTACTGTGCCCCCTGCACAGAGACAGTAACAGCGAGGGTTCGTCTGATGGGGGACTTGCCATGCCTGGACAAGTGATACAGTGGTCCCTTGGACTCGTGAATACCGGTGCATGACCCAGGGCCCCCGCTCACTAGCTTGCTTGTGACCCTGCAGGGTAACCCAGCCCTGAGTCACCCTACCTCTGCTGCAAAAGGGACATGTTCACAAGTCCTTCGGCCTGCATTCCAGACCCGCTCCAAGTCTTATGCAAGCCTGTAAAGTTTGTCACTGGGAGTGAGAGGGCCAGACACTCAAGGAGTGAGGAGGACCCACCTTAACCCTAAATCCAGCTTGAGGATCCAGACTCTCTGAACCATGAGATACTACTCCTACAGTGGGAACTGCTGAGGCACATCTAAGGTAAATGTGTTTTTTCAGGTTTGTAGGAGCAGCCAAGGCCTGTCCGCTGTGGCCTATCCTCTATTCCATTTTATAGTTCACTCTGCTTTGGTCTCACATCCTGGCTTTGATAAGACTGAAGTCAGAAGAAGGAGCAGGGCTAAAGGTGAGATGGCTTCAGTGGTTGTACAAGTCTTTGGTTTCAAGGAAGGAGGGGGTGATCAGTTCAGCTCCCCCAAAATGTTCTGCATTCTCAACAAACCACAGTTGCTTGATTTCATCCCCTGCTCTAGAGTCCTCTCTGGTTAGCTTAGCAGAGCTCCTTTCCCTGCCCAGCACCACCCTTCAAAGGAGAGACAGCCGTTCCTCACCTCCTTGAACCCTGTGTTCCGCTACCCTCCCCACCCCTCACGCCAGACTTGCTGGGGACCTGGCCTCAGGCTCTGTAGTCCCCTACCTCTTCCCAGCTCCAGTTTTCTCCCCAAGTCAGGCTCCTTCCACACCCCACTTTCTGTCCACCTTCACATCATCATAGAACCACCCAGCTCTCCCCACCAAGCAAATCACTTATCCACTGGGAAAGCCACGGAACCACCATCAGCTCCCACTCCCAATTTATACCAGTGTTGTCTTGTCAGGGCCACCTTACTAGGAGGGGACCACCCTATTGCCTCCCAAGACCAACAGTGAAGACGCTGCTACCCCCATTCCCCCCCGAGGGAAAATGAGAGGAACGTGGCTAGAGCCACAACACCATGCAGATGATTCAATTATTGTTTCTGCCAACGTGTATTTAATGAGAACCTTCTCTGCAAGAGCAAGTGTCAGAGTCCCAGCAGAAAACAAAGACACGTGTCCCGTAAGCGTGGATTTGAAGATAAAGGGATGCTCCCCCGCTCCCCTGCACAAACTGCTGGCTTGAGGTTCAGACGGCAATTTGCAGAGCTTGCTACTTGCTGATTTTGATTTTGATATGCAACTTGGAAGCTGGAGGCCTGGCAAGAATGCTCAAACATGGTTAATTTACTCCTTGAAAGCCCTCCTCTGTAGTCATTATCTAGATTCCAGGCCATTCTCAGGTGGATAATCAGCAAAGCCTGAGACCATGTGTGCCTCCCCACCACAGTGCACAGTGGAAAATGCACTGAATTTTGAGTTAGGAGAACTACTTTCTAACTTTGAGGACTCAGCCAAACAAACTCTCCAAGCTTCAATTTTCTTATCTATAAAAAAAAAAAAAAAGGCATCTTAATCCCTATCTATCACATAGGAATGCTCAGAGTATCAGATAGAATCACAGAGGTAGAATAATTGTAAAGGCCCCAAGTAGAAGTATTACGGGCAGGTGCATTGGAGATAGGCATTCTAGTCAGCTTTGCAACCAAGTGGTCATATGATTTTTTTCCTGATCATCTCTCCTCTTTGGGCATTGGTTTCTTTATACGTGAAATGAAAAGAGATCTTACAACCCTGATTGTTCCCTGCCCCCTTCAAGAGCATGAGATAGGAGCAGCCCCAGGTGAAGCCACCCAAGGTAGGGGGTCAGAACTCAATTGTGCAATTAAGCAGGATGTCCCTCCTAGCTTCGAAACAGGATCTGGGTTGTAAACAAGACAGCACTTCCTCCATGCCTCCAAAATAGCCTCAGCATTGGGGTGGGAATGCAGACAGAAGCAGTGCCCTCATCATCCCCCTGCCCCGATGTGGATGGCTTTGCTCTTGACGCTGTGATTTTCACGAGGGAAATCAGAATGCATAGGAATTTAGTGCTAGACTCACAGCTGTATTGAAAAGACTTGAGCCTTTCATCAGACTTTAAAACTGCCCTCCTCTGTCTTTCTGTCCATCCTAGACCATCCTGAGCTTGAGCTGGAGATAAAGCTAGGCAAAAACCACCCAGAGGTCTTGGTATCCCACATTTTTCTCCAGATGGCATCACATTTAAAATAGTTAAGAAGGATGGCCATGAGGAGAAGGGAAAAACTCCCAGAAGCCTAACTGAACTTCTGCTCTCTTTCTCCCTTCATTACCTTCCCAAATGCCAGGATCTATCTGCTTACCCTCCCCACCCCCAAACCCCCAGCCTCCCCAACTCCTGTCCCTCCTCCAGGTTCCACGGCCCCCCTCTGCACCCAGCCCAGGCTACAGCCCCTCACATTAAGGTTCTAAGTTGCTCCTGGTCTTTGATGCTTCTTCTCGGATCACATTAGCTATTTAACTTCATTTTCCTCTCAAACTACAAGCAGCAGGAGGCCAATAACAGGCTTGTCTTGCTTATGTCTGTGTTCCCAGTGCCCAGGATAAGCCTGGCCCAGAATGGGTGCTCAGTGATACTTCTAGAATGCATGTGTATGAGTGAAGGGGAGGGATGACCACCCCCTTTGCCTTGTGGTAAGGGCTTGGGCAGTTAAGGTGCCAAGGTAGCTGAATCTTAGATCTTTTCTTACCACCATCTCTCCCCCCCCACCACCACTTCTTTCTCCCAAAGCTGGCTTCTCTGAGTCACAACCAGACCTCAGAGCCACTGGAACAGAAAAGGGACACCCCCCCAACACTTGGGAGTGGTGAACTTTAACTCCCCGCACATCACTTTCGCCAAATAACTATTATTTGCCTCACCAGCCAGGGTAAGACAGAAATAGCCCCCAAAGAAATAACATTTTCTCCTGCTGTTGCCAAAAATTCTGTTCACTAAGGCCAAGTCTGGAATAATTGATAGGGTTGAAAATCGGATGCATCAAGAACATAGAAAAAGTAACTTAAATTCTCACTCTAGAATAAATTAAATTCAAAGAGGAGGTTCTGGAAATAGGAGTAACTTACTTTTGCAGAGCAGCACTTTACATTTATTTGCATAGCATTATAACAACCTTATCTATCAAATGTCATCTCTCAGCAACCAGTTGGGCCAAAGCGGGCATTATTGACACCCCCATTTCACAGATTTTGCAAATGAAGTCTCAGAAAGGAAGGTTACATCCCTGGCCCAAAGCCATGCAGTTCGTAAGAGCTAGATTCAGACCCAGGCTCTCTTTTTCTGCTGCATCTTATTTCCCTGAAGCAGAGAGAAGAGTTGCTGTTTCAAGTTCCAGGTTGAGTAAGGGAGTGAGAGCAGAAGAAGACAGAATCGCTCAGGTCCTCAGGCTTCCCTCTGCCCGGCCCTGCCTCAACCCTCTGGAAACCAACACTGTCCTCTCCCGGTGCCTAACAGAAGTGTGATGCTCATTTGCCTTCCTCCCACCTCATGCTTTGAGCCTGGGGAGAGTTATGTTACAGAGTTCACAAGTCAAATACTGTTTGCTATACTTTTCTAGAAAAATGTAATGAGGAGTCTGGTTTTGGATTTTCAAATGGAGGATTTTGCACAACTTCTGGTTCCACTGATTACCTACCTAAGGGTCTTGCCTTGATCTCTCTGCAACTCAACTTCTTGAACTTTTATGACAAGAAGGTATTTAGACCTTTCTCACAAAGCGTGTGTAGTGAAAATGTAGAAAAGTTTATTATCATTATGTAGATACAAAGACAGAGTCTCCTCACATGACCGTTTGCTAAGGGTCCCTAGGAAATTATCTCCTTCTCTGTGAATCTAGAATCAGACTACCCTTCCAGGGTTTGGACTGAAGGCAAGGAGATAAAGCTGGAGATTCTTTGAAAACCCCTGAAAAATGTAAGATCTTTTTGACTTCATTCAATGATTCACGAATCAAGCAGCATCTCATCTAGTAGAAAGAGGCTCCAAAAAGCTACACAAAATAAAGAACATACAGGCAGAAGAGGGCAGGAAGAGGAAATTCTTTATAAAAACAAAGAATGGATTGCTTGTTGGCAAGGTCTCCTTTCTTTAGGGGTCAGGAGGGGGTCTATCAGGCAGGTTAACTTACAAGTGCTGACCGGGTAATTCCATCTTGACTAGTTTAAGAGTTCATTCCGGGGGAGACTAAAATTATAATGAATATTGAGTCTAAGTTTGGTGACATGGGGCTTAGCACAGGTGACTCCATTTGGGGCTGTTGTCTTTTTTAGCAGTACTTACCGCCTTTTTAAAATTATAAGTTGGTCTCTGGACCTATCCCCCTGTCTTGGATTTAAATAGATTATAGGTAAAGGAAAAAAAAAGAAATTAGATTATAGGCTACTATAATGGCTAGGGACAGGGGGTGGAATGATTTTGAATTACTGCTCTAGGGAGACTGAATTTCCCATCCGAGTGGCCGCAACAAAGGAAGCTAGAAAGATAGCGGAGGGTCCTGTCAGCACCAGGTGAGGGAGCCTAGCCAAGAAAAGTGAGTCCTTCCATTGTAACATACTTGTATGCATGATGCTGTCACCCGATGACAGGGAAAACAGGGTACAAGTGTCTGGAGAGGATCCAGCCACTACCTGCAGGAAAGTGAAGACAGATAAACAAAAATGGCAGAAATATGTGAATACGGTGTGAAAAAAAGCAAGGAAGCCATCAGACTCAAGTGGCTCTAACATTTGGGCAGCTTATGTGAGTGAACCAAACCCAAAGCCTGTAAATGCTTCAAGTTTAAGAAACTACCTTTTTTCTTTTCTTTTTTCTTTTTCTTTCTTTCCTTTTTTTTTTGCTTCTGCACCTTCTCTACGTAAGTATGTTCCCCAGCTCCTGTCAGAGAAGGACTCCTAACCACTTATGGGTTGTTGCTGCCTAATTGGAATTAATTTTTGCTCAAATTTTTCATATGCCCTTAGTTCATCCTTTAAAAGAAAAAGCTATGCTTTGGGGGGAAAAATGATCAGTGGATTTGGGGAAGGTGAACTAGGGAAGACTTTCCGGAGAAAAAGCCTTTTTGAAGATTTTATTTATTTATTTATTTATTTGAGAGAGAGAGAGAGAGAGAGAGAGAGAGAGAGAGAAAGAACATGGGGGAGAGGGAAGAGGGAAGGGAGAAGCAGGTTCCCAGTTGAGCAGGGAGCCCAATGCGGGACTCGATCCCTCAGCGGAAGGCAGATGCTTAACCCGCTGAGCTACCCAGGTGCCCCCAGAACAAGCCCTTTTGAGCAGGTTTATCACATGTGTGTATTTGAATGTGTGAGGATGGGCAGGAGGGAGAAGGCAGCAACCGCGGTGTCCAAGAGGAACAGGAAGTTATTTTATGCATCTGGGGAAAATGAGGGACGTCTTCGAGGGAAGAGGGTGGCAGCAAGCAAGGGGAGAAGTGGCAGGCAGGGTGGTGTCGCAGGAGGAGGCTGGGAGGGCAGGGGAACAGGTGCGGGGAGAGCGGGACCTGAAATGGAGCACCTCCTCTGACTCTGGTCAGGATGGGGGCAAGGGGTGATTTGCATGGCGGCAAGGGGTGATTTGCGGATGCCCTACAGCCAGGGAGGCCTGAAGGGTGTCCTCCCATCCCCCATCCACCAGGACCACGGCTCCGCTCTGAAACCTCACCTCCTCTGTCTACCTCATGAGGCACATGTTTCCCCCCATGGGATCTTTCCCAGGGCACTGCGGATCCGACTTCTCCCCGCCTGCCATCCCGAAATCCATCCCGTTGGAAATTCTATGTGGTGTCATCAGCTGAATTAACACCTGTTATAAAGATCATTCCCACCAGACTCAGAACTGCAAGCTTTAATGAGGCCCTGTATAAAGGAATACATTTTCTCAGAACCCTTAAACAAATCATATTAAATCCTCCACACCAAATAAATTATTGAAACGGTGATTAGCGTTCGGATCATACTAACAAAACTACTCAGAGGCAAGCGCATTCTCATTTGGGGTTTGACACAATGCCAGCATTAGAAAATTGCCCAACCACCTAAGCTGAGAGCTAAGTGAAAAATCCTTTCTCTTGCCGTGGTTATTTAAACGAGAACTTCAGTACTAAATTAGCAGTGGATTTTTTCGTATGAATTTTCTTTGCATTCTAACATTATGTAAATGAAAAACCCAACGAAGTGCAAATTAAGACTATTCTTAATTCTAAAGGGCCTGCTATTCTATGATCATGACGCCATGGAATACTTCTCAGTCTGCCAAGCATGGTGTGGGGCTTCTGCACGCAACCCCCCATCACCTGCTTTAGTCGCCTGCAGCAGGGGGGCACCCTCTCTGTCCCCTTCTTCCTGCCCACTAGTCAGATCTGACCCTCTACTTCCCTTCCTTATGATTTCATCTTGGCAGGATCATTCGATCACATAAGAGGAATAAGAGGGTGACATGCATCTAACCTCCCTTGGGGAACCGAGGGAGGGACTTAAGGCATCAGTCTGGACACTCAGCTCACCTGGGTTAGTATCCTAGCTGGAGCCCCTTGAGCACCTTCTCAAAACCTGCTTTTCTTCGCTTGCAAATGAACTGCCTACTTCTCTTGCAAGGATTGAATGAGATTCTACATGTCGTGGGTTGGCTCCAGCCTCGAACATAAGATTTGATCACTCAATGAGACCTGTTGTTACTGTGCAGAGTTCAGGGCAGATGTTGTTGCCAAAGGAATTTGTGCTTTCAGCAATTGTCAGTTGGTCATTCAGGCTAATATGCGTCCCTTCGATCTCACTCCCAGGTGACACTACAAAAGCAAGTCTCAGATCAGGCCCTGTCACACGCAACCACGTTTCTTAGCAAGCTCTCTCAGAGGTGGTCTGGACAGGCCCTGTTCTTGGGGCCTGTCTCAGCCCTAAGGCCCTTGCAGAAAGGCCAGGACCCCAGGAAAATACAACAGGGTTCTGAGGCCGGTTGAGTTTACCAAACTCTTGGGCACATCAGGCAACAGAGTTTCCCCACTCGGGAGAGGGACAAAAGATCAGATGAACACCAACCCTTGAGCTCTACTCTGGGCTGGAGTTAGCATGCTATTTGTTTGCCGGATTCATCTCATAGCTTGTCCATGCTAGCCCATTGCAGCCAACCACCTTTCCGAAACAGCACTGATTTCACCGGTGGAAAACTATTTCTAATATCCCTTAGGCTAATTCATGCATCATCTGATCCAGATTTCAATAAAGACGTTGCAGGGTTGTGGGGGAGAGAACCAAGTCTGCAGCCAGCCGTGGGTTCCTGACCAGGGTGCTTCAAATGTCTGATTGCGCTTGGAGGGTGGGTTACTGATTGGGACCCTTCAAATGTAAACCGTAGACCTCTACCATAGACTAAAGTTAAATTACACACAGGTACATGACCCTGTTTATATGAAAGTCTTTAAAAGTCGATTAGGACAGCACAGCAGCTGTGAATAAGGACAAACTTCCGGCATCAATGGAACAGGAGCGGAATGTAAACGATTGTGATTTTATAATAAGAAATGGATATTCAGTCTTGTTCCCATTTCTTGCACCCTAAAACCTTTGGCATTTCCTGAGCGATAGGAGCAGGAAAGGTGTCCTTTATTATTCATAACAAAGTCCTGTTCAAACACCCGGGAAGTTTATGTTACTCAGATGACTTTTGGAAAGTCCCTAGGTCACCTAAGGACAGGGCTGTTTGCCCAGGGAACCAACCAAAGTCTGAGAGTTGAAACTTTCAGTCCTACCTAGTGTGAGGCTGGAGGTTAAATCAGTCCCCAATGGCTAATGATGTAATCAGTCGTGCCTATGGATGAAGCCTCCATGAAAACCCAAAAGTTGGGTTCGGGCAGCTCCCAAGCCAGTAAATGTGTAGAGATGTGGAAACCCCCGGGGAAGTCAGGGAACGCTCAACCTCCCCCATGCTTGGACCCTACACTTTCTCTTCCATCTGGCCGCTCCTGAATTGTATCCTTTTGTAATAAACCAGCAACCTGGCAAGTAAAATGTTCTTCTGAATCCTGTGAGCCGGTTAATCAATGGGAGTAATATGTGCACCCAGTTCATCAAACCTGAGGAGGGGCTTGTTAGGAACCTCCAAGCTGCAGCAGGTTGGTCAGAAGCATGGGTGACAAGCTAGACTTACAGTTTGCGTCTGAAGTTGGGGGTCGGGCGGTCTGAACCCTTCACCTGGGGGATCTGATGCGATCTCTTGATAGATATTGTATTGAATTAAACTGTATTTAATCAGCTGGCATTGCAGGTGACACGTAGGAAGCAGAAGTAATGGTGTCCTAGAGGATGCAGCGTGAAGCAAAATATCTCAGGAGTGTGTTTCTCCTTTGAAACTGTAGGTCCTTCGGTGGGGAAGACACTTAAGCCTGACAATGAAATGCTACCTGTATTTGAGGCAGCACCCTAGGGAAGTCTTTTGCCCTAATCAGGAACTCGCGCCTAAGGAGTGGGGGCGGTCAGCTAGCACGCTAATCAGCCCACACCGGAGGCTATTCCAAGTGTTTGGGTTATTCTAATCTCAATCAATACCAGTGATTTTTTTTTTACTAATTACCATAACAAATGTTAAAAAATGGGTTTTCATTAGTAGCTTGTTAATTAGCTTAATGACTATCAAAAATAGGCTCTCGTTAGTGAATTCAGAAGTATTCAAGACATATGGCTTGTCACAAAATTTTATAGACATGTGCATCCACTGAAGGAACAGGGGAACAGGTGTAGGGGTGGCCCGCGTCCTCTGGCTGCAGAGATGTTAACACTCTTGTTCTCTATACCGTTCTGTGCACTTGGGTCCGAGAGTGCTAGTTGCCTGTTAACCAACCCGAAGTTTAACTTAATGTTGCCGCTGGGATGATGTTGTATCTGCGCCTAGTAAAGCACGTCCATGTCGAGTTTGATGAGAGGACCTAAACAAGAGGCGAGACTTAACCTGAGCTGTTCCTAAGAAATGACTAGTGAACGTCTGCACGTGCGGTAGAATCTGCCGTAGGATTTGTTGTCATTAACATCTGGCACTGGAGGTTACTGGCAGTGTTTCAGTTTGCCTGGGCTGCCTTGACAAGATGCCATAGACGGGGGGGGGGGGGGGGGGGGGGGGGGGGGGGGGGGAGGATGGGGGAAGGAACTGAAACAACAGAAATGTATGTTCTCACTGATCGGGAGACCAGAAGTCCAAGACCAAGGTGTCAGCACGGTTGGTTTCTTCTTCTGAGGCCTCTGTCCTTGGCTTGCAGATGCAGCCTAATCACTGTGTCCTCATACGGTCACTGGTCATTCTGTTCGTGCCCACCCCTGCGGTTTCTTCCTCTTCTTACAGGGACACCAGGCATATTGGAGTAGGGCTCACTCTAAATGCCCCATTTTAATGTAAGTATCTCTTTAAACACCTTATGTCCAAATATGGTTACATTCCCAGGGTACTGGGGCCTTGGGACTTCTAACCCATACATTTGCAGGTGGGCTCAGCCCATAACCGAATAACTAACCAGTATACCTTTTCTAACTTGGCAGCCAGCCTTAGCTATTAAAAGAAACTGATGATGAGGCATAATCAGATTGGTTGAGGTCAGTTTTGACATGTGGTTATAGAGTGGTCAGAAGACTAGGGTGAGGTCACACAAGGTTCTCGGGATCCGCACATAAGATTTCCGCTGCAAGCCACACAGACCCAAAATGATGGCCTTAGGCCAAGACAGTTGATTTCTCACATTAGATGGTGTGCCAGCCTTGTTCTGCTGAGCTATCAGGGGCTCAGACTCCTCTCTGGTTACTCTGCCATTCTCCGGTGCCTCCTTTGCGAAGTTCATGATGGCTCACAGTCCCAGGCTCATTCCAGACAGTGGCAAGGGAAAAGGGCACAAAGCCAGAGTGCACACGTCACTTCTGCTCACATCCCCATGGCCAGCACTGAGTCATATAGCCACACCTCCCTGCAATGGATGCCAGGCGGTGGGGGTGCTGTTCTGAGCATCCATATGCCTACCTACAAATCAGAGGTTCTCTTTCTCCTTGGGAAAACCATACTGGGAAACAACCAAGAGTCCCTTCCAAAATTAGGGAGAGTAGTAGTGGAGAGAACAGGGCTGAGAATCCATAGCTAGCCTCCAGTACTGATGTTCTGGTTCTAAAAACATTGAAATACTTGCATATTCATCAGAAAGAATCACCACTCTAGCCCCTAAACACCACCCCTAACCTCCACTGTCCCAGCCACCCTGTCTCAATCCCCCAGGACACTGTAGACTTCCTCTAAGATCTGGTAAATAAAAGATTAATTAATGCCGAGTCCACCAGGGGCCCTCCAGACCCTGATCCTACCCAATGCCCTGTGTCCCCAATAAGTCACTGCCTCTGTCTTATTGGTTTTTAAGTATTTCGACTCTAACTGGTGGGAGCAATGTCTAGAAATCATGTTTTACAAAAACGTTAAAGAACTGGGCATATTTATTCTAAAATGGGAATTTGGCAGGGGAACAGCTCAACCATCATCTTTAAACATTTGTAATAATCATCACTACCTTTAAATTTTCTTTGAAGTGTCAGTGAGGTACCAAGACCTGAATTGGGCTCAGTGCTTTATAAATACTCTCTCAGGTTCTCAAAGCAATCCCGTATAGTGGAAATTATTTTCATTTCACTGATAAAGCCACTGACGCTCAGAGACACTGAGTTACTTGCACAAAACATAAAACCAGAGTCAAGGGGCGCCTGGGTGGCTCAGTCAATTAAGCGTCTAACTTTGGCTCAGGTCTTGATCTCAGGGTCCTGGGATTGAGTCCCATCTTGGGCTCCCTGTTCAGTGGAGAGCCTGCTTCTCCCTCTCCCTCTGCTCCTCCCCTCCACTCATTCTCTCTCTCTCTAAAATAAATAAATAAAAGACTAAAAAAAAAAAAAAAAAAGAGTCAACTTCCAAGCCCCTGGATGTCTGGTTCCAAAGTGGGAAGCTTTCTTGACAGTGCCATGCTGCCTACTCTGGGGAACAGGAAACAGACATATTCACATGCCTTCGTAGAGCAAATCTAAGACATTACTGGAGAGCCAGGAAAGTTAAGTTCAAATTTGAAAAGAATTTCTTTTTTTTTTTTTTAAGATTTTATTTATTTGACAGAGAGAAACACAGCCAGAGGGGGAACACAAGCAGGGGGAGTGAGAGAGGGTGAAGCAGGCCTCCCGCCGAGCAGGCAGGGAGCCCGATGTGGGACTCGATTCCATGTCTCCGGGATCATGACCTGAGCCGAAGGCAGTCGCTTCACCAACTGAGCCACCAAGGCGCCCCTGAAAAGAACTTCTAACGGTTAAGCTGCTCAAAAATGAAATGTATGGATGAGCTGATAGTAAATTTTATGAAGAAACATGAAGGAGCTAGAATTGCCAAAGCAATCTTGAAAAAAGAACAAACTTGAAGGACTTGTACCACATAATTTCAAGACTTAGTGTACAGCTCTGGTAATTAAGACACTGTGCTATTGGCATAAATAAACAGATGGGATAAAACAGAGAATTGAGAAATTGAATCACATATATAAGATCAAATGATTTTGAGAAAGGCACCAATGAAATTCAGTAGAGAAAAAGAAACCATTTCTTTAAGGGTACTTGTATAATTGGTATTTATATGGAATCAATGAACCTCAGCCTCTACTTCATATCATCTGCCAAGATTAATTTGAGATGGATCATAAACCCTAAATGTAAAGGCTGAACTATAAACTTTCTAGAAGAAAACATAGGAGAATATATTTGCAAAATGGGCATGGACAAGGATTTCTTAGTATACAAAAACTATGTAACAATAAAAGAAAAAATGATTAATATACTTTATTAAAATTAAGTTTTCTGATTATCAAAATATATTGTTGGTAAAAATGAATAGGCAAGTTACAGAGTGCGAGAAATATGCATCTCTGACACAGGACTCAAAAGCAGAGTAAAAAATTACCATCTAAAAAATGAACAGAATTGTGTCTTCCTGTGGGAGGAGGGAGGCAGTGGAAAGGATCGTGGGGAAAATTTCTCTGTGATGGCAATTTTCTGCATTTTGATTAAGCCATTGGAAGCACACATGTATTTGTCAGAATGCATCAAACTGTACATGTTAAGGTCTGTGCATTTCACTATATGTAATTATGCCTCAATCAAAAAATAAATTTAAATAAATAAAGGGATCAAATTAATTGCCTCTCCCTGCATTATGCTCCTCGGCATTGGAAATATCCAAGCTACATTAAAGGTTGGAAATGTTGGGGAGGGCCCAGATTTGAGAGTTCAGATTAAGTCATCAACTAAAACATAAACTCAGATTTGAAGACCTTGATGTACATGATATTGAATTCACTGGATAATTCAGAAAAGACAGTATCTGTCTTCATCTTCCACATTAGGGCACTCAACAAGAGTCAGGGAATGTATGCTACTAAAAACTTGAAAATATCTTTAAATGTTTGTGTGGTGTTTTCTGAAATTCTTCCCATTTCTGGCCTTATCTCTACTTCCCTCCTGACACCCAAGCCTTTAGCCGTTCTATGTTCCTGTATCTTAGAACATGCAGTGTTTGCACATTTCCTTTGTTAAACAACCTCCCTTCCTCCACTTCTCATCAACTTCTACCCTGTCTTTGAAGATTCTACACAGGAGTCAATACACCAATTAAACTTTACTACAAAGGCTACTCCCTGCCCTTTGAGTTCTATGAGTGTCTTAAGGCTTGCCTGCAGCATATCATTTAACTGAGGCTAGATGATGCCAAGGTTCCTTCCAGCTCAAAGATTCTAGCTCTTTGAACATGTGATTCTAGACTTGAAGAGTGAAGAGAAGCTAAGCCATCAGCAATAACCTCTTCCTCAGGCTCTACAGGAGGGGGACTGCATGAAAAAATGGGACCTGGGGGGGATCTATGATTATCCTTGAACAACACGGGGATTTGGGGTGCCGACATCCCATGCAGTCAAAAATACACGTATTACATTTGACTCCCCAAAAACTTAACTACTCTTAGCCTATGGTTGAACAGAAGCCTTAACAATATAACATGACAGTTGATTAGCATATATTTTGTATGTTATATATATTCAATACTGTGTTCTCACGATAAAGCAAGCTGAAGAAAATATTAAGACAGTCAAAAGGAAAGTACATGTATAGTACTATACTGTATTTAAAAAAAAACCCACATGTAACAAACCCATGTTGTTCAGGGGTCCACTGTACATTGCTTCAAATTAAGTCAGAAGCTACAATTTCAGCTGACTAGTGAGAGGCAGCTGAGACTGTGGGACTTGAGTGGAGTTGGAGACTTGCAGCTCTGGGGCTCCATAGGAAGGGACTGAGCTCCACGGCTGATAAGAATGGATCAGTGTGTGTGCAGTGGGCATAGGGTTTGGAAGGAACAGTTTAATTAAAACAACAATAACAACAAAACTCTAGGCTACATACAGAAGCTAGTATTTATGGAGTACTTTCTTTGGTGCCTGATTCTATACTAAACTCTATGTATCCGTTATCTTATTTAATTCTCATTGTAACTCTCTGCACAGATGAAGTGCTGTTCCCAAGATACTGCCACTAGTAAGTGATAGAACTGGGTCTCATTTCCAGTCCTGTCCAACGCCTAAGTCCATACTCTTGATGACTGGGCTCTACTGTGCCCCAGAAAAGAATTCCCCAGATCGTTTTATGCTATCTCTTGGTTCCAAGAGACTTTAAGCAGCCCAAAGTGAGCACTTCCTTTCCCATGATTTTTTTCAGTTATCTGAGAAGAAGCATCTACAGCATTCCCTAGGAACCTGGTCCACTGTCTCTCGTGTCTTTAACCAGGACACTCTTCTCTGTATTGAATCTGAGTCCTCCCTTCTTTTGTTTTATCATTACTAGATGAGCCTAAGGTTCCATCTATACTTCTAATTTCAGTGGAAGGAGGAAGATGCAGAAACTGCTGCAGTTATATATGCTGGGGCATCTGGAGGCGCCTGGGTGGCTCAGTCGGTTAAGCATCTGACTCTTAGTTTCAGCTCAGGTCATGATCTCAGGGTCCTGGGACCAAGCCCCACGTGTTCCATGTTCAGTGCAGAGTCTGCTTGAGATTCTTTCCCCCTTCCTCTTCTTTCCCCTGTACCCCTCCTTCCACTCATGCCCTCACACATGCGTGCTTTCTCTCTCTCAAATAAATAAATAAAATCTTTAAATATTCTGGGGCATCTGAATTTTGTCAAGTTTCCATCGCAGTGTGGTCTAGAACCATATAAAGGAGGCTGACGAAGAGACACGATGAGTCAAAAAGAAAATGCGCATTTAAGGAGATTGGGAAATGGGTTCATTCTCATTAAGGTATAAGCACGGCAGACCACAAGGTATGTTGTCACATGAAGCTAAAGTCTCACCAAGGAAAATGCAAGGAACTAAGCTACGGGATGTGGGAATCGTAGCAATGTTATGCTGAAGTTTTGCAATAGTCTTCTCCCCTTGGTCTCGTTGTCTAAATAAACTAAAACCATGCCAGACATATTCGGCACCTGCTGGGAAGTCATTTCTTCATCCTCTCTTCTTCCTTCTCTGTAGTGCATGTCATTGTATTTCGGGGAAATCCTTGCTTTCAAAAACAGTGCTGTGAGAACCCAGAACATAGGTCCTCCTTGCTCAAGAGCCTGACCTCAGTCCTCACGGTTGCAACCCAAAATAACTCAGACCACTGAGCGGGGGAGTGGGAGGTTTTAAAGCTACAGTCCCAAGAGCTACT
The DNA here is from genome assembly GCA_004023965.1 of Spilogale gracilis. Taxonomy (NCBI): domain Eukaryota; kingdom Metazoa; phylum Chordata; class Mammalia; order Carnivora; family Mephitidae; genus Spilogale; species Spilogale gracilis. The sequence goes on along the minus strand of PITA01006939.1, from coordinate 31,612 downwards.
CACAGGCAGAGCACACTCACAACTACGGCACTAACTCAATAGTTGGTTTGTTTTTTCTTTTAATCTGCCCATTGTCTTCAACCAGGTGTAAGCTATGAGGCTCAGAACAAGTGCATTTTTACAGAGCCGAGAGCAGAGAGAGACAACCAACACACAGAGTGCCAACCAAGAGCGCAAGGCGCAGTGAAACATACGAGTCCGTCTGGAGGTCAAGGTGAGCTGGATCAGAACACCTACAAGTGGAGGCAAAACGGCTGCCCTGTTTGAGTGCACCGCCTGCCCCGGGTGGTTTCTACGGAAGGAGAAAGAAAGGAAACGGAACCAGGCCAACGTGTTGACACGGTCTCACCTGACAGCTTAAATAAATACCCCAGTTCCAGCCTCTTCTCTTGTTGCCTATGAAACAGCTGCACGCCTTTTGTGCAAGTCTAGAAACAGAAGCCAGAGTTTCTGGCCATTGCTTACACTTGTAACCTTTCCAAGCTTACCCCAGGACGGGTATCTACTGAGCAGAGGGGATGGGGAAATTTCCAGAGGATGCCTTTGGCTAGATCAACAAACTGGGCCACCCTAGAAGCTCGGCTCAGGAACATTGAGCGGAGGGAGCTGCAGGTGGGGCGTGGGGACCGCACTTCTCTGCACTGGCTGATTAAGGAAGAGCACCAAGGGGATCAAAGCTGTAGGCGGGTCCAACTTGGGCCAGAGGCCTTTCTGGGTTTAAAGAACCGGAAGAGGGGTATTATAGTGAGACTGATTACTGAGGCTGAGTGGGGGGTCTACACTGGGCAGGCTTGGAAATTCAGTTTTATCCAGGAACATGCACCAATGTGGGCCATTATGAGTCTTCTGGATGTCGTCGTCCATTTGCCTTTGAGACAGTCTCCACCGCTCCTCACCCTGTTCTGAGCTCTGCAGGCTGGCCGTGGGAACCACATCTAGCGAATCTTCGCCTCTGTGTTGGGTTGACTTTGACCAATTGGAGGCGTGGGCAGGAGATCACAGTGTTGCAAAGAAAAGCAGCCAGGGAGGCTATTTCTCCAGGCTTCCAGCTTTCAGGAGGCTGTGGGTTAGCCATGGTGCTCTGTTGAAGGCCTAGCTTGTCTGGGCTACCTTCTTCCCTACAGTGCACCTCCCTGGGTTCCGGGAATTGCTTCTTCCTGTCCTTTCAAGAGGACAAGAGGAGGTATGAGAGTTCCCCCCTATGATTAATACCAAACACTGCCCTCCCTATTCCTTGCAGATATTCCACACCTCGTAAATCGCCGCTATATCAAACTCTCCTTAAAATATCTCATCGCATGTGCCGACTCAGAACACTTGTGATATTCAATCAACCTGACATTCAATCAACACCCATCAACTCACAGCATGGAAATTAAGATAAGAATAACTGTCCCTGAGGTAAGTTTATATGCTCTCTATGATTTTATCCTCTAACTTTATTAGTTTGGATGGTTGCAAATGCAACTTTCAAAAGCTCTTAATTTTACCCTGTGCACGATGTCTGAAATTGGAATTAGCTGCCTTCAGATGGATGGTAGGTACTGGGTGATAATCTTGTTAAGTATGCATAGGTATTAGACATGCTTGCTTCTTTTTACTCAACTGTGTGAGAATACAAAACTAAACTGTATTAAAAGAGTAAGATATTGGGGTGCCTGAGTGGCTCAGTCGGTTAAGCATCTACTTTCGACTCCTGTCATGATCCCGGGGTCCTGGGATCAAGTCCCCACATTTGGGCTCTCTCAAATAAATAAATAAAATCTTCAAAAAACCATAAGATATTAAGATCAACTAAATATTAATAGGCTATAGTGCAGTGATTCGAAGTATGGATTTTAAAGGCAGGCAGCCAGAGAGGAATCTATGACCTATTGGCTGTCTGTGCTTTGGAAAGCTGCTAAACTTCTCTGAGTCTTGTTTATTTTCATTCATAAAATAGTCATAATAACTGTACCTCCTCCTTATGGGTGTTGTAAAGGGTAAATGAAATAATATACATAAAATATGGGTACAGTGAGCACTTAAAAATGGCAGATATTATTACCATTAGTAAAATATTGTTAAAATAATGATGTATTTGAATGTAAGTTATCTCATCGGGTTTTTCTGAAGGTTAAATGAGCTAGTATCTTGAAAGTGCTTAGAACAGTTCCTGGGATATATCTAAAAGCTAGATGAGTGTTAATTAATCCTTAAATAATATTAAAGTGTGAACACCTAGGTACAATTTGATTCCTTTCTCTCTGTCTTTTAATTATTCTCTGTCTCCTCTCAAACTACTTTTGGATTTCCCTCTAGGCTTAAATAGAAAAGAACTCTCTAACTTTATCCTGAAATTTCTCTTGGAGTCAAAAAACCTTCCCGAGCACATGCATACTTGTTTGAGTTCTGATTTTTAAACCTCACCTTGGGTCATCTTAGGGTCAAAAGTGACTTTAGGGTCAAAAAAGCAAGCTGTTTTGAATATTTCCTCACAATCCTGAATGAGACCTTCGCTATCTTTTCACCACGGAGAGGCCTGTGCTGGCTGGGGCAAGGGGTATAAGTTTCCTATGATTCCCTCCTGGGGTTTAATTTGACGGAGCAGCTCACGGAACTCAGGAAAACAGTTTACTGTAGATTATCGGTTTCTTACAAAGGTTATTAAAGAATACAAATGAAGGGCCAGAAGGAGAACTACAGAGGAAGATCTAGAAGAGTTCTGAGCTTCTCTCTCGTCCTCTGCTCCTCCCCTGACTCTTGCTCAGGCTCTCTCTCTCTCTCAAATAAATAAATAAAATCTTAAAAAAACAGAGCTCAGGAGCTTTTGTCCTGGGGGAGTATGGGATGCACCACTACCCAGAACATTGATGAGTTCCTGTGCACCAACAGAGCAGCCCTCCAGACCCAATCCTTTTGGGTTTTTATGGAGGCTTCCTTACATAGGCAAGATTGATTAAATCATCAGCCATTGGTGATTCAACCTCTGACCCTTCTCCCTTCCTCGGAGGTCAGGGGGTTGAGGCTGAAAGTTCCAAGCCTCTGATCACTATGGTTCCTTCTCCTGGCAACCAGCCCCAATCCTTTGGGACTTTCTCAACTCCTCTCATTAACATAAACGCAGGTATGGTTTAAAGGAGCTCGTTAGGAAGAACAAGATACACCTTTGCTTCTCTTACCGAAATTCCAAGGGTTTTAGGAACTCTATATGCCAGAAATGAGGATGAAAACCAAATGCACGTTTTTTATTTTAAAGCACAATATTACATTTCTATAACCAGGAAGGCCAAGAGGTCATCTGCGTTTAAGGATCTAGAAGGTTCAAATGACAACGTAAGTATTGTGGGTTTCACCACGTCTTAGTTCCTCAGGCAGCTAGTTCTGTTGGCTCCAAATAGATTATCTGCAGGTGACAGCAAAGATGATCACTCATTACTCCTGGTGTATATCATCCTTAGAGGTAGAGAGAAAAGAGAGAACTTCTCTCCCGTGTATCGTTCAGTCCGTATCAGTTCCCGAAGAGGACCCCAGTGAGGCCACATGTCCCTCTGTCTGCGTCCAGGACAGTGGGTGTTCTGACGGCTCAGGTGGAGGCAGGGGTCCCCAGTAGTCACATGGTGTGGAGAAAGGGCATTTCTTGAAGACTTGGAGAGCAGCATAGCCCCCAAATCCATTTAGCTGGAACGTTTTTCTAAACTGTCCGGTGCAAAGCTCTTCGAACCCTCATGGGGTTAGATATTCATTTCGTTGTGGAAAAGGAGGGTTGTGGGTTTGAGGACATCAAAACCAGGTCAGAGCTAGGTCATCCTCTCTGCCAGTCCCTCTTAGAGCTCTTTGTACTTCATGGTCGGCCACTGGTTGATGATGATAATCTCCCTAGCAATTACAATCTTGATGTTTAAAAAAAAGAGGAAGGGTCGCTCTGTTGTACTATCTCCCCAATTTACCCCCTCCCTCCCCAGATAATAGCTAAAGACACACCTGTGAGACAGAAAAGGAAAGTGTCTTAGCACAGATTAGGTCATGAACAATAGCCACATTTATTCTTTCGTACTCTCAGTTCCCCAATCTGGTTTTTTTTTTTTCCATTGGGGGAGAGCCAAAAAGAATGAAAAGACACCCCCAACATATATTCATCATTCCTCTGTGACAAGCCCATGATGTCTCCTTATTCTTCAGTGAGGGGGTTTTTCTGACAGCTGGCTTTTATAATTCATCCACTAGGAAGTTTCAATTTACTGATCAATTTTTAAAAATAACTTTTGAAAGCCCTCTGACATTTCAGCCATTTAAATAGAACATAATAGAATTTTCCAAAGAAATAACTGGTGATTTCTTTATAGAGCTTCTCAAAAACACATTTGCATACATGGCCCACCTGAAAATCTACTAGTGACAATCTTATATACATGAAATTCTCATTTTCCTCTTCCCAGAATCCCTGCCCTCCTCGTATCAAAACCTTTCAAAACCTCAGGTAAAATTCTTCCCTCCAGGAAGTCTTCCCTGATTGATCAGTCACTTCCAGATCTAATTACATATTTTTTCATCATATGAACATTAATTGGAGATACAGTTTCATTTAGGTTCCCCTTTTCTTGTTTATATCTGGATTCAAAGTGTTAAGAGTCTTAGATTGTGAGCATGGATAGGTTCTACTATTCCAAGCAGCCAACCACTGTGTCCCTATAACCATCCCCTTATTCATAAAGGTGCTTGAAGCAAAGACATGGGAGGAACTTATTTACTGGTATAACAGAAGATCCTGGGCCCTGCAAAATCCTTGAGCCAAGGTGATAATCCAGCTCTGTTATTTATCAACTGTATGGGGGAAAATATCAAAATGTAAAAGCTTAATTTTCTTCCATTAAAAATTGATGATAATGTCTTGAGGATTTGTGTGATAATGAAATGAGTTATAGATTCAAAAACATTTAAGGATACTCACGAATCCTTTAAAAAGTGTTTCCTTAGTGATCTGACTGAAGGAGCTACTGAGTTTGTGAAATAACTTTCTCATCTGTTGTTGGTTTTTGAAAATCCTTTCCAGAAGACAAAATCCTTTATGCCAAATTAGAAATAAGAATAAAATGGCAAACTATCTTGGCGCAACGAACAGTAAGCTTAAGTACTTGCTAAATACGTGGCCACACATCCCATCTCTGCTCCTTCCCTTCCCTGGGATTGACACTGTGAACTGGTCAGAGTAAAATGTCCCACTCAGCCTGTGGTGCCCCTCAGAGTCCCCAACACAGGGCTCCTCTCAGACCCTCGCAATTGATTGGAATGTGTCCCCTCATGCTAACTCGTCCATCATTGACCCTGGCTGTGTCCAGAGGGGCAGAATCTGATTTGAGGAAGAGAGAATAAAGGAACATGCATTGCTCAATGTAAAGGTAAGAAAGGGCACCAGTGGAGAAAAAGGACACATTCTGTAGCCTGATATAGTTTCTGAAATATTAAAATCTGGAGAGGTATTCCTCAGGCCCAGTTGAAAGGATTGCCCCGTGGACTACTAAATAAACTAATGATTAATTGTGAAATACTTGAAGTCACAGGACAGTAGGATAAGGACTAGCATGAGGAAGCCTACAGGTGTGTGGAATGCCCCTCTAAGGAGGTGACATTTGGACTGACATCTAAAGAATGATCTTTATGGACCAGCCATTCGAAGAAGAGCATGAAGAAGTGAGTGGGAATGCTGCAGGCCAGAATAAACTTGGGCTCCTCCAAAGGTTGTAGGAAACCAGCAGAGTGGGAGCACAGTGAACCGGGGTCAGGAGGTGGGGAATGAGTGACAAAGGATGAATTAAAATTGCGGGCGGGCAGGGCTGGATCACATGGAGTTCTGGGATCTATAATAGGAAATTTGGGTAGACATTCAAGGGCTTCTAGGGTAGTTACACGATCTCAGATCATTTTTAAACACTGTCTCTGGTTACTGTGGGCAAACTGGGTTGGAGTGGAGGTGGGGTTGGGTTAGGAATTGAATAAAAGACAAAGATTAGGAGGTTGAGTGAAAGAGGATAGTGGCTTAGTCTGAGCAACATGTGTTCTTGGGCTTACACAGTAGACCTTGCAGAGGTACCCAGCCTGGGGGACAAGGAGAAGGAAGGAGCCATGACTCCCGGTTTCTGGATGGTGGTGCCATTTACCCAGATAAGGGCTAACAGGAGGAGAAACATTGAGGGTAGGGGTGATTTTCCTGCCAATTTCCCTTATCTAGCATGAATCCTGGGCATGGAATTAAGGGGGGAAAAAAATCTAAGACAGAGAACAAGAGGGAATATTGCTTGTATGTGGGCCGTTCATTCATGCATTCATTCATTCAGCTCATATATACCGGGCACCAGTCACATGCCCAACGCTCTTCTAGGTTTGTCAAAATTCTTGCCGTCATGGAATTTATATTCTAGTGGGAAGAGGGGACATATGTGCACAAACATAAGAAGATCATATACTGAGTGGTGTAAGCAGTGATGAGCGCTATAAATAGAAGGAAGTAATGGAAAGGGTGAAAAATTAAACACGTGTGTAAGGGGAATGGTCGTAGAGATGCCTGGGTGACTCGGTCAGCTGGGTGTTCGACTCTTGGTTTCGGCTCAGGTCATGATTTTGGGGTCCCGGGTCCAGCCCCCTCTGGGCTCTGTGCTAAGCACAGAGTCTGGCTGTCCCTCTCCTTCTTCTCCTCCCCCTGTTCTTGTACTCTCTCTCCTCTCTCAAATAAATAAATTATTTTTTAAAAAAGGGGACTAGTTGTAACTTTTTGGTTTTTCGGTATTGTTTTTTATATTTTTAGAGAGAGTGCACAAGCACGTGTGAGCCAGGGGGCAGGGCAGAAGGAGAGACAATTTTAAACAGGGTCCATGCTCAGTGTGGAGCCTGCTATGCGGCTTGATCTCATGATCATGACTTGAGCTGAAATCAAGAGCTTGACGCTCAACCAGCTGAGCCACCCAGATGCCCCTGGGTTAGTATTTTATGTCTGTTGTCAGCAAATCCTCTCTGATCAAGTGACATTTAATTGGAAAGTGGAAGAAGGCAAGAAAGCAAGCTAAATGGATATCTGGGGGTGTTCCGGGTAAAGGAACAGTAAGTGCAAAGGTCCTGCTTGCTGTGGTCCAGGAGCTTCAAGGCAGCTTATGTGGCTGGAGCAGAGTCACAGAGAGGCATGCCGGGGAAATAGAGACCAGAGAGGTAATGAGGCCAGTTCTTCTTGTCTTATAGGATAATTGTGAGAAATTTGACTATAAGATGAGGAGCCACTAGAGCATTTCTAACTTTACTGAGGACACACTAAAGATTCTCATTTGCGTTCTCTGTTCTTATAATAAATGAGGAAACATTTTATCCTTGGCAAGTTTATGGTGAAGGATAAAAACAGATCAAGAATATAGACGTGAGTGTGTATGTGCCTCCTAGCAAAAATTGCCTAAACCAAAAAGATACAACATATGTCTTACTCAAGCCATTTCATCGCTAAGCAACTTGGGATACAACCCTGCAGCTGGCAAATTCTGCTACAGGAGGGTGTGATTTAGGGGAAAAAGCAGAGTGCCATTTTCCTCTCTCAGGGTTTCTCTACTGCCAGAAATCTTATCCAGCCATCCATCCAACCAACCAGTATTTATTGACCCTTCTACACGTACAGCAGAGGACTAAGTAGTATGACTATATAGACAGAAGGATAAGATTCTCCTGTTTTCTTAGATTTGGTATTTTGTCTATTTGGCCTCCATTAATTATAGGGTCAAACCAATAGCCACAATTGTTTATATCTCCCCTGTGATCCAACTTAAGTAGAAACTTATTACCAACTCTCCAACCACTCCTCAGGCCATACTCCCAACCACCTCCTTAATCTAATTCAATTAATTGACATCAAGTCAATGTTTCTGTTGCCTTAAATCAACTCAGAACCAGGTGTCAGACAACAGGAGACCGTCCTTATGCCCCAGAGCTCACTGGAATTATTCAAACTAGTCAATTCGCAGCTGGTGACCCTGTCCTATCATATCTTTACCACAAAAACCCCAATAAAACCTGTGGCCTATACTTGGCCTCTTATTCTTGCTTCTCCCTCCTGACCAAACCTTGTGTTTCTCCACATGACCCTGTGTGGTATGGCGTGACCTCTCAGGAGTTGTAAGTAATAAAATGTCTCACAATGGCATTAACCTCTCCGTGTTGTCACTCAGTCACCTTTATAAGATTAAGACCCTATTGCAAACCATCTTCCCAAAACAATTTCCCTCTCCCTCTGTCTCAGAGTAAAAATCTCCTTCCTGGGACATCTAGGTGGCTCAGTCGGTTAAGCATCTGCCTTCCAGCTCCCAGGTCTGCAGGGAGCCTGCTTCTTCCTCTCTCTGCTTCTCCTTCTGCTTGTGCTCTCTTGCTCTCTGCCAAATAAATAAATAACTAATCTTTTTAAAAAATCTTCTTCCCTTTTTTCCATAACTCATTTTCCCTTTGTCATGACTGAGATATAGTTTCTTTGCTCAAGCAGGCTAATCCCTGTTTTTGAGGTCTTCTGAGCCCTTAAAAATGGATTTGGATCTGTTTCTGGTAGAGCCATTTGCCTCTCTTGAAGTTCATGTGCCTTGACACCACGCCTTATAGACTGCAGGCTTCCTCTTATTTGGACTGCTTCCATTCTCCTCCCTCCTGATAGTCCTCAACAAAAAAAATCTAAACTATCTCAGGCCACTGCTCAGTCTTACAGATACATTTTCATCCCCATTTCGTGCTTGGAGCCATCATCATGGTTAATGTCTGCACTTTAATGCTCCCTCCTGAGCTATGGTTCATCCAGCTAAGTCACGCTTTAGTGATAATTAGGAAAGAGGTGACCGACGTGGGAATTCGATACGTGGCTTAGTTGGTCTGGGAGATACGTATTTTTTACTGCTAATCTATATGACAAATCTGGGAGGCAATGTTGGCTAGCATAATTTATTTTACTGGGATGAAAGGTTGCGTTTTTCTAATTCTTCAGTTGAGCTTGCTGACCTGTGTAAAAGCAAAATCGGATAATATTGTTCAAGCATCCTTGTAGAATGCATGCTAAATACTAGCAATGGAGTTCAAGTAGATACAGTCGGTGTCCTTTGACTATTCATATTGCAAAGCTGACACAAACATGCAACAGTTTAACATAATGCCACAGAATATGCTCCCCTGTTGTAATGATTTAGTCACAGTTGCTTCCTAGTTAAAGTTTCAGCGCAGCGAGGCACTGAGTGCCACCCCTCCCACCAGACCTGCTGAAATACACTAGAATTCCCTGGTTCTCATCCAGTAATGGTGAGAAGCCTCAGTGCCAGCTTCCCAAGTCTTAAGTTTGGTCCTCAAATTGCTTTTACCATGGAATTCCCTCCTCAGTGACTGGTAGCTTGGTGTCTTGTTTCGATACTAGGTTTTGACTGACTAGAATGTGTTAAGAAACTTCCTTCTCCACAATGTACTTGAACTGAAACTCTTCTTCAGATATCTGGTGAGAAGCCCCTCAATGACATGGAAAGGCCATCTGGTCTTGTGGCTCATTGCTGCTTACATCTCTCCGTCCCTCAGGAAAGCTGTACCCCTGGTCTGAGCCCCTCCGTCTTTCCATAATGCCAGTTGGAACAGATCTTAACAACTTAATCCTGTGTTTTTATAGGTCAATTAGCATTTATCTGAGTAATTAACAAGCCCAGTTCCCCACTGTGCTAAACCTCTCAAAATCATACAAAGCTGGACCTGTAAATCCTTAATCCCACTTCCCCACCCTGGCACGGAGCTCGGTGTCAAGCCATTTTGTGTGGGTTTATCCTTCAGAGCACAATAGGAAAATCATTCTGGACTTCAAGAGGGAAATCTCAAGACAAGAAACAGAGGGAGGCAGAGAGAGGTCATCGGTGCAACCACTAAAGAAAAACTTCAGGCCGCCAATGTCAGATCTATAGGGAAATGAGGATTAAAGCCAAAGACAAATTTCAACCCCATGTCAGCTGAAACCTAACGTGCAGTCACTCATTTCAGCTACAGCCTGAATTTCTTTCTATTTGTATTTGTGACTTGAAAATGCACTATCAATCATGGTGCTGTTTCTCTTGGACTTGGGGCAAAAGGACTCCAGTGGAAGATTGCCGGTTACTACAGTAACATTTCAGGGAGGGTGGTGGGAAGGAAGGAGAGAACAATATGTTCCCACATTTGGAGACTTTCTTTCTCCCTTGTAACTGCTTTTTCTTATTCCTGTATGTAGGGATTTTGCAAATTAGCTATGAAAAGAAAAAAAAAACCTATTTCTTACTCAGCCATCGACTCACATGTTGAAAAGAGAAAATGGACTTTTACTAGCTTGACATTAGCTAACTTATTGTACTTTATTTGTTGATAGATGACAATACTTTTACATATGTCTTATCTCCACAGGAGATTGTAAACTTGGGGCAAGGGAGTAGCTGTATAGTAGCCCTAATACTATGGGACCAATGCCCATGAGTTCATATGCAAATGAGAATTGGCCTCACCTTCCTTCCCCAGGGAGGGGATGAGTACTCATTCTCAATGTACTGCAATTGCTCAACTGATTTTGGAACTTTGCTGGGGGCTGTCTTCTAGATCTCTCTATGTATTGCCTTGACTTCAAATCTGATTCACAAGTCACCCCAAAACCAGTTTGGATACTTTACAATCATCACACTTCGTGTAGTATTTTTTTAAAGAATTATTGAGGTATCCTTTATGTATAATAAAACTCACCCATTTTAAGTATACATTTCAATGATTTTTAGTAGTTACAGAGCTGTGCAAAAGTCACCACAATCCAATTTTAGGACATCTCCATCACCCATTTCCACCCTTAGCCCTGGCAACCCCTAATTTAATTTCTGTCTTTATAGACTTGCCTTTTCTGAATATTTCTTATAATTGGAAGCATACAGTGTATGATCTTTTGTGACCGATTTATTTCACGGAGCCTAATGTGTTTTTTTGTTTGTTTGTTTGTTTGTTTGTTTGTGTTTAGGTGGGGGGAGAGGGGCCAAAGGAGAGGGAGGGAATCTTGAGATGAATTCAGAGCTCAATTTTACGACTCTGACATCATAACTTGAGATGAAACCAAGGCTTGGATGCTTAACCAATTGAGCTACCCAGGCACCCCTAGCATAATATTTTTAAGGCTCAACCATGTTGTGGCACGTATTAGTAGTTCATTCTCTTTTAAGGCAGAATGATTTTTTACCGTATGGATATACCTCACCTGCTTATCCATTCATTGGTGTTGAATATTTGAGTAGTTTCCAGTTTTTAGCTGCTGTGAATGAAGCCATGTGAATATTCATGTATAAGTCTCTGTGTGGACTTCATTCCTTTTTTATCAGAAACTATTTCCCAATTATATCTTGCCTCTACTCTCAATAGATTTGCAACATGGAAAATATTCAAAAGAAACTGTACCACCGGATCCAAAGGTGATCCCCAAAGAAAAGACTTGTTGAAAATTCTTTCTCCAGATAATCCAATTGGACTAAGAAGGGACCAGCAGTAATTGTTGTGGAGAAGATCGTATTCATTTGATATATAAACTCAGGTATATTGGTTATAAAATAGTTCATCTATTTTATAATCTTTGTGTATGGCTTAATTATACAGCTCTTCTGAGCTGACAACAATTTAGCATAGTACTTTGCACACAGTAGCTGCTTAAAAAATATTTGCTGATTGATTCAGAAATGCCCTCAGTAGCTCCCCTTAGAAAGTAAAATATCAAAAGCTTTTATTTTGAACAGTGTTGTTTCCATTTGGGGTAAACAACAAAAGCCCTCTGAGGGAACAACACTAACTATGTGAAGAGCCCCAGGTCGCAGTTATCTGTGGGGCAGCCATTTTTGATCTTCCTTCAGCTCAGGGTGCAAGAGCAATTGGTCTGTAGGCTTAGAGAAGCAGGAAGCATTCTTGTTGGGCCAGTGGGAGCACGTGGTCAGCCAGTGCATTATGTCTCCATGAGAAACGGTCACAGGAGGCAAGCTTTCTCTTGGCAACAGTCTACCCTGCCCCTTGCTGGCACATTTTCTTATAAGCTTGACTGGCCTGGATCCAACATTGGCTAACTTCCTCTCTTGCACATTGTTCCAGGACTGTGTGGTCAGATTTGGTCTGTTAACTCAACAGCTTCCAACCACAAGGAAACTAGAACCACTTCGTGGTCCTGCTTGCTGACATTTTAGCTGTCTTATTGGCTCTGGGCAGCCACTAATGCATGACTGCCTCTGGTCTATGGGCTCTGGGGTGGCACTTAATGAAAGCCCATCTTTAATTGGACAAATGAAGTATCCCCCTCTGGGTTTTCCCAGTGATCAAGAAAATAGGGCGTTAGAGATGTAGTCTCGGTGTCTGCCTGCAGCAGGTGTCCTGTGTGCCTCTTCCCAGACAGCACAGCCAAGGGCGAGACCCTGGGAGGGTCTTTCATTCAGGTTTTTCTTTATGTCAGCAGTCAGCTGTTTTCCACTTGCATGTAGTCATAAGTTGTTCCTGTTTTAATTTTCAAAGCACCTTCCTGCACCTAGGAACTTAGCCCAGGTTTTAGAACTTAATATAAAATGAGTTTAAGTAATTGTAATTCTTTTCCACCACAAAATACTAAATTTCATTTTAGTAGATATCAATTAAAAATTCTGTCAACTTTTTTTTGCTTCATTATTTGTTTATCTCCCTTTAAAAAATAAGGAAACTATATCTTATCAACTTAATTCTTGTAATGCAGTTGTCTCTGCTTTTCTTTTATTTGAATTTTTGGCTCACCTACTATAGGGCACATCTCTTTCTGTTGGCCCAGCGCCTTTCCCTTCTGGGCAGCGTGTTCACCTTCCTCCCAACAATGCTCTTCTGCCCCACTCCTGCAGCCATGTGATCCAAGGATAGATTTTCTTGTCTGACTCTGACCCAGGGATGGACAGTGACCCAGTTTGGCCAATCGGACCCCTTTCCTGAAACTTTTCCAACTGGAACTTAAGGAAAAGAGGATTCATTGCTCTTTGATCAACATATTCTCATATTTGCTTAAGCAATTCCCAGTTGGGTATCGGACCTTGACTTACATACATACTCTTCCTATAATCTGGGCCTATCTTTCTGGTCCTAGAGCTTCATTACTGACATTTTAATTAGCAAATTAAAACAAAACAAAACACATGCCATGATACTTTGCTTTGTCCTATTTCCCTTTTACAGCCTAAGGATTTTTTTAATGACTCTAAGGTTAACAAGAGGAAGAGAAGAAAATAGGCACTTAGAACCCACATCACAAGGAAACACCACAGACGAGTGAGTGTTCAACTAGAAAAAAAATCCAAACAGCCTCTGGGAAAGGTGTGGTGGAAGTAAAACTATCTAATTATTTGAAAAACTATTATGTGAAGAAAGAAGTAGAGTTGTCTGTCATTTTGCAGGGGAATTAATTCCCATGGTTGGAATTAGCAGTCCAATTTCTGTTCTTTATAAAGAGAAAACGCTTTCTAATAACCAAAGTGTACCCCAAACAAACAAGCCTCCCTTAAAAAGTGAGATTCCCGGCACTTAGAGATGATCATTTAAGGACTTCTGGGTGAGGGGGATTACTTCAGACTCTCTAATTTTTCAGACTCTGTGGTGTTGAAATGGAGATGGAAGAGTAGGAGAGTGAGGTCAGGAACTTGGAGAACATCTCCTCTGCCTGTGATGAGAATCAGGCTCCATCTGAGATAGGAGCAGATCCTTATCCTGTATCCTGCTATGCCCGAGTGACCGGTTGTCAACATCCCTAACTTCATTCGTTAAAATTACTTAAGTGGTGGCTGGAGGATCTTGTCTCTCTGGTTCTTAGTTTTCTCATATAGGCAAATGGGGAGCTTGGACTAACTTAGAAGTCTCCAGACCTTCCTACTAGAGATCATAGCGGAAGGGCCAGGAGGAAATCCCAAAGGATGGAGAGTTAAGGAAGTGCAAAACCTCTAGTACTGTTGCCGGAGTAAGGTTCTTGAACCCGAACTGAGGCCATAGCCCACAATCAAAGGCACAGAGGTTGCAGACGAAGCTGAACGGAGACACAGCAACACCAAAAGGTACTTGGGCTGGCCTCCCCAAACCATTGGGAGGCCCTGCTTATATAAAGTTCCCGCTCCCAATCAATTTGCTAAGGAGCAAAAGAAAAAAAATGCTTCCTCCTGATTGGTTGGAAGGGTCTCGTCCTGATTGGATGATATTGGCAATGCAGGCAGCTCATTGGTGCTCTTCAGAGCCCTTGGCTTGGCTTTAAGTCCTGCTAGTCGGTGGCGCCTGGGTGGCTCAGTTGGTTGAGCGACTGCCTTCGGCTCAAGGTCATGATCCCGGAGACCGGGGATCGAGCCCCACATCGGGCTTCCTGCTCGGCGGGAAGCCTACTTCTCCCTCTCTTACTCCCCCAGCTTGTGTTCCCTCTCTAGCTGTGTTTCTCTCTGTCAAATAAATAAAATTTAAAAAAAAAAAATTTTAAGTCCTGCTAGTAAAGAGGTCGCATGCTGGTCTTGCTCGGTTAAGAAAACACCCCACACATGCAGTGTTTCTCTCTTGGGGTTTGTTCCCACAGACCCACACTGTCTCAGTAGTCCCTGTGCTTTCTAACTCTCTCTAGTCATTGGGATTGCCAGCGTACAGTGGGAGAAACGCAGGCTCGGGACTGATGACATGATTTGCGGGGCCCTGTGCAAAATGAAAATGCGGGGCTTCTTGTTCTAAATAACAAGAATTTCAAGACAGCAAAGATAAGGATTAAACCAAGTGCGGGGTCCTTCTAAGTGTGGGTCCCTATGTGACTGTAGGTCCGATGCCCGTGAATATATAACCCCTGTATCAAATGGACAAATATAAAACAATAGATCTGAGGCTTTTTGTGTAGTTAATTTCAGAACTCTCATTTGGCTATAATAGAGGATACTTCAATCAAAAAAAATCAATTTGAAGCTTCACTGATCATCTATATACTAAAAAAACTTGGTAATTCTCTAAGTAAACAATGGAAGAAACAAATGCCCGACAAATTTCTCTGAATTCCCTAAAATTGGAATGATTGTGGGTTTGGTTTGTTATGACAATCTGCTTCCAAAGAGGCCTGCCAATGAAGGGGATCTGCCTGCATTGTTTAAACACACATTTCATTTCCATTTGTCTTTATTCAGAATCAAATGCCTCCATTTATCCTCTCTTCTTGGATTGGTGTCAATGAACCATTTTTCTTTTCTTCTTCAGTCAGCAACTACTTATCACACCTTAAGTACTTAAACTGCCCCCACACGGTGCAGGGAACCAGTCCTCCGCTCAGGATGTCTGGGAGGGTGGCATGAAGAGTCATCTAAAGGAGGGGAATATCATGAGCCCAGGCATGAAGGTCAAAATCTTCAACTGGGCGCTTAGTGACCTTTGCAAGCTGTCGGCTGTGGAGTGGCCTGAGCTGTTGGTCCTGGGCCGAGATGCTTCAAAGCTTTATTTAAAATGTCTGGATCCCCACGAAGCCCCACTAAACCCAGGGTACCAGGAGATTTGGAGAAGACTGGGGTCAATGGGTTTCATTATTTATAAATGCAAGAGTGCTGGTAAAAGAAATAAAGCTTTGAAAGCTTGGAATCCTGAGAAGCTCATGGTCAACATCAACCAGCTTTACTTCGTATGTCAGGGAGAACATCAATCTGGCTGTAAATTTAAGCAAGCTGTGTTAGATGGGAACACAGACACCGTATGCTTCTATGGGTGCTGTTTCCTTCATGGCATGAATAAATGTATCTGTAAAATGGAAAAAAAATCTCAAGTTGGCTGGAGAATCCAGTGTGGCTGGAGTATAGGAGATATGTGGGGGATTATGTGGGAGGTGAATATAGAAAGAAAGCTTGGAGCCAATAGTGGAGAGTTTGTGATACCAAGAGTTTGTTGTTGATCCTATGAACCAGAAGGAGCTTTCCAGCAGAGAAGTGGTAAGAGCTGCCCTTTTAGGGATTTGTTAGTCACACCGGGCACTAATAAGTGGTAGCTATTATTATGTAACAGTCTAAACAGTATTTAGGGAAAGTAGCCACAAATAATGTACAGCAATACCATTTCCCCGGAGTCTCCCCAATGTGGTAGATTATCAAATATCATAGTCTCTCTCTCCGTCATTTAGGACTTTCAATTCTCAGTGGTTCTAGATGCAGAGGTAGGTTTCTCGTGTCATTCATTAAATTCAACCCCAAGGATCTTTCTTAATATGATTATAAATAATACTTGAACAAATTATTTTCCATTGTTCATTACAAGTATATAGGCATTCAATAGATTTTTTTAATGTTGAAATTCTATCCTGTGACCTTCTAAATTCACTTATTTCTATCAAGTGTGGGATTTGGGGTAGATTTTTATTTATTTTATTTATTTTAATTTTATTTAATTTTATTTTTTTAAAGATTTTATTTATTTATTTGACAGAGAGAGAGAGAGAGCACAAGTAAGCAGAGTGACAGGCAGAGGGAGAGAGAGAAGCAGGCTCTGGCTGAGTAGGGAGCCCGATGCGGGGCTCTATCCCAAGACCCTGGAGTCATGACCTGAGCTGAAGGCAGCTACGTAACTGATAGCCACCCAGGTGCCCTAGGTAGATTTTTAGAATCATTTTCCGTATACACTATCACATTGTCTATGAACAAAGAACTTCTGTGTCTTCCTTTATAATCTGTTAGTCTTCTATTTCTGTTGAGCATTTCTTTTCCACACGATTTTCAGCGGCTAATATTAATAGAATTCTAAGAACAACCATCCTTGCTCGTTTCCAGTCAGGAAGAAGCCTTCAGTCCTTTACCATGAAGTGTGATATTAGCCATGAGTTTTGATAGATGCCCCTCATCAGACTGAGGATGTTTCCTTCTTTTTCTAGTTTGCTGAGAGTTTTAGGTGGATTTTGTCAAATTCTTTTGCTGCATCTAATGAGCTAAAATTATGATTTTTCTCCTTTATCCTTCTAATGCGGTAAACTCCATTGGTTGATTTCTAGTATTGAACCAACTTTACATTCCTATAGACAACCTACTTAGTCATGATGTATTAGCCTTATGTATTGCTGGATTCAATGTGTTAAAATTTTATTCAATTTTTTTTCTCATCTCTGTGAAGGGTACTTCTTTGTCATTTCCTTTCGTTGTAATGTCTTTGTCTTATTTTGATATCAGAGCACTTCTGGCCTCATAAGATGAAATGGAAAATGTGCAAAATGGATATTATTTCTTGTTTAAATGTTTAGACCACTTGCTATTGTCTTATAATGAAATATCAAGGCTCTGTTCATTTCTTTTCACTTTTTTTTCTGTTTGTGAAACCCTCCAGCTTCAGTCTCTGTTTCTTGCATCTTTTCTTTTTCTTTCTTATGCTACAGTTTGGAAATAACTCCCATGCAGAAAGCTGTAGTGCATATGGGGTCCAGCTAATGTGTTTTTAGTCTTTAAAGGATTGCATTCCTCCTATTTCTCTTGTTAAAAGCTTGAAAAGTGTCGCTGCATATATTTTATTTAGTTTTATCATTGTTTACACTGTAAAAATGAAGTTGATATCTGTACTCTATCATGGTCAAAATGACAAGTCCAATATTACTATGGTTTTTTAAAGCTTGCCATTTACTGAGCATTTATGTGGGAAAATAAACATTTTACATGCACTTTCTTGTGCAATCATTGCACAGCTCTCTGTGGCATATAGGATAGTGTTATAGATGGGGAAATGAGACTCAGAGATTAAGTAAATTTTCTAAGGTCACAGGCTTTTTAGGTGGTATATTCAAAATTTGAGTTCATTTCTACCAGATTAAAAACCTAAGCTCTCAACTATTATGTAATTGTGTCATCCTATAAAGATAAAATTGATTTACGGCTGAAAAATACCAAGACCCATGAGTCATTAAATCAGACATGAGAATCAGACATGAGTCAATGAATCAGTAAAGCAGACCTATTCAGATTTCTCCTAAAGCATATTTCCAGTGCTGTGGAGTAGTTGGCGAGCCATTTGCTTGTTTGATTTCACCCAATTTCTCATTTTTCTCTTGGCTGCTTACTATTGCAAGAAACCACTGCTTGCCAGGTTTCCTTCCCCTCTGGATGAAATAATAAAGAAACTACTTCAGAATGAAAGCAGGTGATCCCAAGCAGTAATTCAAATCTATGCAGTAAAAACAAAGAGCACAAGTAAAGATAATTATGTAATTTTAAGAGACAATATAAATGCCTCTGTGTTCTTTCATCTCTTAACTGATTTAAAAGGCAATTGTATAAACTGGTATGTATAAAATTGTATGGTTGGTCCTATAGTATATGGAAATACAACATATTTGACAATAATAGCACAAAGGGGGTGGGTGAGAACAAAGCTGTCTTAGTAGTAATGAAATGACATCAGTTGGTGTCCTGATCAACAGAAATGAATGAAGAAGGCCAGAAATAGGAGATAAGGCTAATATAATAAACTGTGTGAATATATAATTGATCTCTTTTACCAGCTTTTTAAGTAGACATAAAACTTTATAAAGTAATAATTATAACAATGTATTGTTGGGTTTGTAACATTTATAGATGCAATATTATAACAACAGTAGCCAAAAAGGAGGAAGAAGGAATAGTCTTACTGGAGTAAGTTTTTTTCACTGGAAATAAGTTAGTAAATTTAGTTCTAGGAAGTTATGATATATATGCTAAGCTGTGGAGCAACTACCAAAAAAATAACTCAAAGCAAAATAATAAAAAAAAATTAAAGGAACCAAAATGTTAGATTAGAATATATTTACTGAATGTAGAAGAATACAGTAAAAGAAGAACAGTGGCCTCCATATAGAGGACAAAAAGTAAAATAGCAGATGCAAATTCAACTGTATCAATAATAACACTAATATGAATAGATGTAAACAATCCAGTGAAAAGGCAGAGATTGTCAGACTGGACTAATTAAATAATATGCAACTATATGCATCTAGAAGACAGATACCTGAGATTCAAAGATACAAATAGGTTGAAAGCAAAAGGATGGGAAAATATATATCCTTCAGAGAAATCATAAGAAAGCTGTAGTGGCTATACTAATACCAGGCAAAATAAAATTTAAAAGAAAAAAGTGTTACTAGAGCTAATGAGGAACACTTTATAATGGTAAAAACATCAATAAAGAAGATATAATAATTATAATCATTTGTGAACCTGAGAACAGATTCTCAAAATACATGAACCAAAAACCAAAGAACTAAAAGGAAAAATAAATCGTTCAATAAGAATAGTTGGAGACTTCACCGCCCACACTCCTTAACAGATAGAACAACCAGTCAGAAGATCAATGAAAAAATAGAAGACTGGAGCAATCCTATCAACCAAACAACCTAACAGACATCTATAAAATAGTCCACCCAAAATAGCAGAAGCCACATTCTTCTCAAAGTACTTGAAACATACTCCAGGAAATTCTATATGTGAAGCCATAAAATGAGACTCAACAAATCAAAAAGTATTAAAATGATAATCATATAGTGTACATTCTCTAACCACAATGGGCTAGAGTTAGAAATCAATCAAGGAAATTTGGGAAATTCACAAATATGTAGAAATTAAACTATACACTCAAAGTAACTAATGGCTCAATGAAGAGATCAAAAGAGAAATTAGAAAATGCTTTGAGAGGAATGACAACAAAAACACAACATTCCAAAACTAGGGGATGCAGCTAAAGCAGTGCTTGGAAGAAAATTTATAGTCGTAAATACCTATACAGATTCAGCACAGACCCTATCATACTTCTAACTAGCTTCTTTGCAGAAAACGAGAGACTCAACGTATAATTCATACGCACATTCATATGATAAGCAAGTAATTACTGGTTGGGTGAACATAACGTAAAAAGAATCACAAGGTCCTTGGGATAAATAACAAGGGCAGAAACGTGCTAGCTCCAAAGTGTTTGGCTGAAGAAAAAATTCCCAGATTTCACTGGCATTGTCTCAAGGCCAACTCATCTTTTTACTGAGTCCCTCTGTGGATGAGAAGAGCCAGACCACCTGTTTTTAAATATAGCCCTGCTCACCTTAGCCATATTCACCCAAGTTCAGCATGAAAGGAAATGGAGAAATGGACCGTCTCCCACAATGCTGTTAGAGTTTAAATAGGTAGAGGTACCTGGGTGGCTCAGTCGGTTAAGCTTCTGACTCTTGATCTCAGCTTAGGTCTTGATCTCAGAGTCGTGAGATTGAGCCCCATGTTAGGCTCCAAGCTCAGTGAAGAGTCTGGTAAAGTTTCTCTCTCCCTCTCGCTCTGCCCCTCCCTATACTTGGTGCACACATGTGCTCTCTTTCTCAAATAAAGAAACAAAACTTTAAAAAATAAATAAAACATATCTCTAATATTTAATATATAGGGTACAAATAGTATAACAAGGATTCAAATACGTGGTGTGGCTTAACAAAGTAGAAATTTTATGGATAGAAGATTTCTCTCTTAGTTAACAGTTCAAATGATCCAAGGCTGAGAAAGGTGGGTTGAGTATTGGTATTGGGAACTCAAGTTCCTTCTGTCTTCTTGTTCTGCAGTTTTTAGGTCTGTCTACACGAACAAAGAAGACTCATCATGACCACATGCCAGACCTTAGGAAGGGAGACAAAGGGAAAGAGGGCACACTCCTTTCCTTTTGAAGGCATGAGGAAACAGTGGCATGCATCATTTCTGTTTCTATCCCAATGGTCTGAACCTAATTTCAGGGCCATATCAACCAAGAGCAGAAAATGTAATCTTCACTTGGATAGCCGAGGGCCTGGCTTAAATGGCTATTATCAAAGAAACGATGGGAGAACGGATGCTGGAGGGACAAGGGCAATGTCTACAGTACTGTTAGTGGATCTAGTTGTTAGAAAGTTCTATGATCATTGAACTGAACCTGCCCTCTTAACACTCACTCATTGGTCCTAATCTGCCTCTGGGGTCAAGCATTAGTTGATCTCATTTTCTACATGATAGATAGCCTTCCACATATTTGAAGACAACTGTAATTTCTCCCTAAGATTTTCCTAGGCTACCATTCTCAATTTCCTTCTTTATTTCTTATATGGCATGTTTTTCAAATTCTGATGACCTTGTCCAATGTATTCCGTACACTCTCTCATGAAGCTCATTAAGTAACATGAATAAAATAGGCCTATTATCTTTCCTGTTCTGGAGCGTATATTCCAATCAATATAGCCTTAGGTTGTGTTTGAACAACTGAATTCTACTACTGACCCAGGAGTTTGAGGTCAGTGAAAGAATACAACTCTCTTTATCTCAGATCTGGGTCAAGTTAGGTCCCCATCTTATAGTCGTGCAACTAATTTTATGAACTTTAATGTACTACAAGTATATTTATCCTTATTATTTTTCACCTTATTACTTTTAGCCTAAGGTTCTATGATGTCAATAGGATCTCACCTCCTAATCTACTATTACTTATAACTTTCAGCAAGCCTTTTTAAAAATTAAGCAAGTTAAAAAACCGAAGCAATAATTAACTCCAGAAAAAAATACAAAATGTTATACAACAAAGGAAACAATAATGGTATACTACTCTTAATTCCTAGTAGTTTACTTTACTATAATGAATCATAATGGATGCTATTTATGCCGCTACAATAATAAAAGTACTGACCGCAAATTAACACAAGTTGAGATGGAAAATAATGCAAGAGATGAAAAGAGAGGAGTATAAGAGCATGATATCCTCAACTTCTAAAATAGAAGAATAGATATTATTTAAATTTATAAACCAGGATATAAGAGTATCAGCAGATTATTCATAACAGAAATAAATCCCAGAAGAAATAGCATAAAATTGAAAGTAAATGCATCTGAAGAGTGGAGCTGTGGACAGGAGGCAGGCAGGCAGGGGGCAGCATGTTTTTCTTCTTTCCATTCAGCACCATTTGCCTTCTTCTTTTTTTTTTTTTTTTTTTTACGGTGTGCATTTATTACTTTGCTAAAAATAAACATCGATTAAAAAAAAGAAAGAGTTTAGTTTGAATTGCTCAATAAGCTCCCATCTAGGAATCTATTAATTACATTTTATGTTTCATTATATAGCATTTTAGAACAGGAAGAGGAAAGATGCCATTTTCTACACAATATAACACTGCATTTGGTATGGAGTATCACTTGTGTCAGGGAGATAAATTTAATCATGCCTATGGTGTCCTATTGTTATGAAGTGACAAAGTTAATACAATTTGCTCAGTACTCTTGTTCCATTATTAATGTGTCACTCAGAATAGGGCTCTAATTTTGTGAAATGACTTAATTTTTGTTCTAGTTTTTGAAATCATCATTTCTGCCAGTTGACTTCCAAAAAATGCAGAAATTTAAATGAGAAATAGTTCAGATCCAATTCCCTAAATTGTTTTAATTCAAGGGGGGAAAAGGACTTTTCTGGGTGAGGAAATTTATTTTCATTTATTTCTCCTAAAATATTTTACATTAAAAAACCCAATTTCTAGGAAATCTAGTGATCATCTAATCCAGACTCTTCATCTGTCACCTAAATAACCTGAGGTAGTAAGAAAAGTCAGAATTATATCAATATTGTAATGATGCTAAAAGGAACCTGTTTTCTCAAAGACCCAATTTTCTACTTATTTCGTTGCTTTGGATTTGGGCTTAGGTTGTAAGAGAGCATGGATCCTGTCTTTTGTTTGCACCAAATGTTATATGCTAATAGTATTCATTATTTAAAAGATATTTACGGGGCGCCTGGGTTGCTCAGTTGGTTAAGCAACTGCCTTCGGCTCAGGTCATGATCCCAGAGACCCGGGATTGAGCCCCGCATCGGGCTCCCTGCTTGGCAGGAGGCCTGCTTCTTCCTCTCTCACTCCTCCTGCTTGTGTTCCCTCTCTGGCTGTGTTTCTCTCTGTCAAATAAATAAATAAAACCTTTAAAATAAATAAATAAATAAATAAATAAATACATAAATACATAAATAAATAAATAATAAAAGATATTTACTTGGCTTTTCCAGCCCCTGGGGAAGAGGACAACAATTCCCCAGAACAATAGACAATGGCCCCACAGATGAGCTCCCATCATTCAAAGCGGGGGTTGCCGCAGTAAATATGGAAAGCATTGGGTTTCACAAGAAGTGCCAGACACCAAAGGTAAATGTGTGCCCTTGGGATCTTTGTAGCTCTCTGTGTGCATGCAAAGAAGCCAAGGCCGACTGTGTGACGTGAAACCTCTCTCAGTCATTATAGTACTGAGTGACCCGAGGAGGTAAAAATGATCATATGGACAGTGATGCTTTGAATGATGTGGAAATACAAAGTGACTCCTGTTCAGATCACTTTCTGTTTGCTGTTACTACCGGGATGCTAAGAAAACATCATGGAAAGAACCCAGGCTTTGGGACCAGAGAAACCCGCGTTCAAATTCCAGCTTCACACATTAACCCGAAGGAGACCATACAGATCACTTAAGGGCCAGCTCTGGCTTCAGTTTCCCCTTCTGGGAGACAGAGATACTGTCCCCTAACATGTGGGAAAAGCTTCTGACACAAGAAACCCCCAATTAATGGGAGCTATTAAAGTTATGTTTACAAACTCTTGCAGGATTCAATATAAAACCTGTAGGCTAGGAAAATGTCATTAAGATTCCTTGAAAAAAAGTTTTGTTTTGTTTTGTTTTTTCTGAAGAAATGATCATTTTCCTAACTCTACTGGTAAGCTCTTGTTCCTAAGCAACTTGCAGACTCAGCCCAGCATAGTGATGGGAGTCTCTGAGTTGTCATTGTCATCAAGAGACCATGCCCTGGCTTATCACCCATCCCCAGAGTTCTAGAAACTAGACAAGTGAACACCTCCATGAGCTGGGAAGCAAGGAGCAGTCAATACTCTTTCTGCATGTGAAATTCTTTTGATGGTATCTGGTATTTACCCTAAACCAAATCGGGATACAGCATTGCACAGTTTGCTGTCTTTCATATGGGCTGCAACCCACCCTTATCATGGCATGGGGAAACAGTAACCAGGAGACAGGAAGGAGGAGATGGGGTCTCAAGAGCAGGAAGGGCCAGAGGACAGAGGAAGCTGCTGTTGAACTGGCTTATAACATTGAAACTCCTCTGAACTTTCTGAAGAATCAGAATGGAAAGAGAAAGACATGAAGAGCATTTCAGCTCTTCTAGGTGTGGTGGTCTTTCCAAGTCAGAGTAAGCGCCCCTGCTTCTGGGAATCCGAGTTGTTCCTATGCTCTAGTCGCTTGTGCAATGGGATACTGGCACCTTGCATCCCGAGAGCACACAAACATTCCCTCGGGCGGCCCGAAGGAAGAATTACGGTGGCCCTCCAGTATTCATGAGTGTCCTGGGGGACTGTAGGCAGAGGATTTGGAGCAAAGACTTGATGCAGAGACCAGGCCAGTATCCCATCCAGCCCTGATAAAGGCCTTCTTGGCTGAGGTCCTGGACCACCTTAGGACACTTGTGTATTACCTCTCACCACACTTCTTATAATCCGTGGCCCCTGGCGCTTTTGGAACCATATCCAACTGGGTTCAACTCTCAGGAATAGATGCTTCCAGACTCAGGGCCCCTTTCCATATCTCTTCCTCATTCCTTTTTTTTGGCCTCACTCTCAAGAGCCTTTATTCTTCTCATTTACTTTCTTCTTTTTTAACCATACAAGTACTCAGTGGTTCCCCCCGAAGAGTTGGACGGTTGGTAGATGGACTAGGAAGTCTGTACAGAAACACCTGAAAACTTGTCTTCACATGGGGTTGGGGAAGACTCAATTCCTAGAAACACAAGCTGATTTTTTTTGCCCAGTAAAACAATGTTTCCAGCCTTTTCTGATGAGTCACCATCTACCGGGGATGGACAAAAAGACTTTTTGCTACAGCTGACAAAACATGAACAAAGTAGAAACAGTCAAGAAAAACCTCATATAATGCGTTCTTAATGGGCCACCTTCTGAGCTAAGTTTTCCGTGGGTTACCTTGTATACATTTCTGTAAATGCTTCCTCTCCCATACAAGAAGAGGGCCCAGAAATGTGTCCTTCTCATCCTCTTTTTTAACCCTTGTCACTGAACATTGTACCTTATACCTAACAGATGCTCAGTAAATATCTGAAGGCCCTGCTCATATCTTTTGAAAAGATTTATTTATTTGTTTGTTTGTTTGTTTGTTTATGTACTGTGAAAGCACATGCAGAAGAGGGAAAGGGCTACAAGGAAGAGAGAGAGGAGAAAGAGAGAGAGAGAGAGAGAGAGAGAATCTCAAGCAGACTCTCCATTAAGCCAGAACCTGACATGGGGCTCCACCCCACGACCATGAGATCATGACGTGAGCCGAAATCAAAAGTCAGACGCTTAACAGACTGAGCCACCCAGGCACCCCACCACCATATCTTTATGGCTGGTTCTCTAACCCTTCCTTATAACCCCTGGTTTCAAGTCCCTTCACTGTTGCGTTATGATCTCTGACATAGTCTCTGATAGCTATAGCCCTCTTCAAGAGAGGCCCTTGTAAGAAAATTAAACATCTCTGCTGTGGTCTGACCTGCCCAGAGCAGGGACTTTGTCACAAGGCCATACGATTAAAACCTCTTAATACCAACCCGCTAATCTGTACCCTTAGGGCTGCTCAAGCAGTTCTAAACCCACCTAATTGTTGGCTTTAACCCATATTTCTCCATCTGGAGCACATGGCTCTCATAGGAGACCTTGTTAAATGCTATACAAGTCCCCAAACACTTTGTCTTATCGTAGTTCCAAGGTCTACTAGGATAATCTATTAAGTAGCATATAATTCTCTCTGCATGGGTGTAAGGAGATAGCAGGTTATTTTTCTCTCATGTAAAAGTCCGGCCTGGGGTGCTGATTTTGCTCCAAGTAATTATCAGGGACATAGGCTCTTGTTTCTGAACCACTCCCAGGTACCTCCCTCATCTGCATGGTTTTAAAAGACTTCCTCATCTACATTTTATGTATTTATTTTTAAAGATTTTATTTATCTGACACACAGAGAGAGAGCGTGCAGGTAGGGAGAGCTTCAGGCAGAGGCGGAGGGAGAAGTGGGCTCCCCACGGAACAGAGAGCCTGATATGGAGCTCGATCCTGGGACCCCAGGATCATGACCTAAGCCAAAAGCAGATGCCTAACTGACTGAGCCACCCAGGCACCCCCTTCAGCTACATTTTAGTAAATAATGTGTGTCTGTGTTATAGGGCATGACTCAAGAAGGACATGTTTCACTTTTGCTCATATGCATTGTCAGAACTTGGTCACATGGATGGGGAATTTTGCTTTAGCCACCAACAAAGATCCTGATGTCTTAATTTCTAAAACCTGTATGTTACCTTCTGTAGAGCAAAGGGACTCTGCAGATATGATTTAGCAAAGGTTCTCGAGATGTGAGTTTATTTTTGATTATCTACGTGAGTCCAGCGTACTAACAAGGGCCCTTGTAAATGGGGGACAGGCAGAGGATGAGGCAGAGGATGAAAGCAGAGGTCAGACGGAGAAAGACAGAGAAATCTAACGATGTGCTGGTGGCTTTGAAGATGGAGAAGGCTACAAGTCCAAGAATGCAGGCAACCTCCGAAGCTAGAAAAGACTTAGAGACAGATTGTTTCTTAGAGTCCCCCAAAGACAATGCAGCTCTGCTATTCCATTTTAGACTCCTGGCCTCTAGAACTATAAAATAGTAAATTTGTGTTGATTTAGGCAACTAAATTCATGGTAATTTGTTATAGCAACAATAGGAACCTAATATAGTATTCATTAGCTCTGCAAAATTTTCCTATGGAAAACGTAGAGAAAAGATGTTGGGGGATAGGTAGTAGCCTCTACCGTGATTTTTTTTTTTTAATAGCAGTCTTACTCCTGTTCCTAAAGATCATCACCTCTTTATCTTCAAGCTGTCCACAAACATTCTTTTGAAAATTCCATTGTTTATCTTGCTGGGGCTCACTGTCGAGCTTATAGGCCTGTAGTCCTAGGAGTCTTCTTCTGAAGACAATTCAGTCTCTAGCCCATCTCTAATTGTCCCCAATGTCCCAGAGATAACCACTAAGGGTCCAACCAACTTGGTACAAGTTGCAGGGGCTCAATGTCTGACACTGTTTGAAGCACTCGGGTGTTGCCCTGTTCTTTTGTGTATCGTGGAGTCCCTGTTCCCTACCTATGAATGGTCATCTGCCCTTTCAGTGGGGATAGCACTCTCCTGGAGATGGATCTCAGAAATAACTCAGATGCTGAGGAGTTCTGCTTTCTTAATGGTGCCCGCCAGCGGCAGGCCATCAGCATTCGACCACAGACTCTGAGGGTCTGGCTTCCATGACCTTGGGTGGTGTTAGATCACCTCCATGGCATCTCTGGAGGTCAGGACCTCTGCTGCTCTCTTGCCCATTCAGAAGAATGCAAAGGATCCAGGTTTTTCCCTGGGCCTCTTGACATGCATTCATTGCCTTACAGGGAAGATGAACGGCCCACATTTCTGGGCCTCCTTGCTCCCCACAGTAGTCTCAGGGCTCTCAGTCGGACATATCTGCTTACCTTAGTTCACCCAAACATCATTTGCTCTCAGAGAAGCTGCCTCGGGGATGACAGCCAGGATAATGGGGAAATCAAATCATTCTAAGTCTTAAAGTCTCCAAGAGATGAGCGCATTCCTGTTTTGTTCTCCTCACCTGCTCTGTGTTCTCTCTGCCAACACTCCCTCTGCCCCAGATTCATTGGCAGTCAAGGCAGGAGCGGACTGCCTACCGAGGCGTCCTCATTAAAATGCGCCGCTCCTGCTAATTAGCAGCCACGGTTCTCCCACGGTGGGCTTGGCCTGGATATTGCCATTATCTTCATAAATAGACTCTTTACTTTGCAAATGGTGCTGTCATAGCCAGGCATTCCCGACCTGGCGAATGCTCTGTGCATTCTTAAGTGGCGGAGGGAATGTGTTTGCAGGAGAAGGCAGAGGCAGGGGCTCTGTCCTGACTTCACCCCGCTCTGTCTGGGCAGCAGGCGGCCAACGCAACGGCTGAGTCTGAGTGCACAGCCACAATGGGAAGTGACCATATGGCCCAGATTTTCTGGAAGATCTCGTTTCCCATCATTTTAATCATTACAGTAAAGACAACTGGTACTGCATAAAACGCATAAATATTTTTTAAAGTGTTTTAATTACTTTACCTTTCTAAGAGACTCTTCCTATCAGTAATGCATCTACAAACCAGGGGAGGGAATCAGATGAGTTCTTGGTCTCCTAAATATGCCTTATGTAATCTCTATGAGAAGGTGTTACTTATTTAATTTCCTTTGGCTACCAAAAACTCTCTGCTGTTTCTGCTGGTCTAATGCTTACCTGCTTTTTCTAGTACTCGTTCTTTTGCTAGGCCTGTTCTGATGCCCTCAATGAAATGTAACCTCTGCCCTGTTTCAGTATTAGTGCTTTTGTTTCTCTTTTAGGCTACCTGTTTGTGAAATATCAACTCTGTCAGGTCGGTGCTGAACACACATGATCTCTAATCCTTCTGGATGAATTTGCAACTTACATGTTATCCCCATTTTGTAGGCGAGAAAACTGAGGCTCAGTGACTTCAAGAAATGTGTCCAGGGCTCTCCCTCGACAAGGAGCTGAACAAGGCTTGAGGATCCAAGGTGTAGTTCAGAGTGAACCTCTCATCTTACTAAATTGCAAAGTCCTACTCTACAGGGAAGATCCTGTCTGTCTCTCTGTCTTCTTGGCATTTCCTTCCTGCCCGAGGCACTCAAGAGTGATGAATCAGGAAAATGTAGTTCTTGATTATAAGTTAATTAGGGAATAAAACATATTTTCAAGAAAAATAGCCTTATTAGAAGGTAGTCTACAGTGTAGTGGGGGTGGGCGCCTGGCTGGCTCAGTCAGTGGAGTGCACAACTCTTGATCTCGAGGTTGTGAGTTCGAGCCCCGTATTGGGTATAGAGATGACTTAAAAATAAAAATCTTTAAAAAAAATTAAAAATAAGTAGAAGGGTAGTTGGTACAAGCATTATACCTTCTTGCGATGAATTTAACTTCTGCAAAGTTACCTTTAAGAAGTTTGTATGGCTGATGAAGTTACGGGGCAAGTTGGGAGCCCTCCCCCTAATGCTGGTGTTACAGTGGAGCTCTTGTGAAACTTCAAGGTGCATATGAATCACTTAGAGATCTTGTTAAAATAAAGATTCTGATGTATGGTTTTTTTTGGGGGGGAGTGGGGAGCTCAAGAATCTACATTTCTAAAAAGCTCCCAGATCATGTCATGGCTGTTGGTCTTGTGGGCTTCACTTTGAGTACCAAGGCTCTAAGAGACTGAACCATAAACTATAACTGGGGGAACTTGGAAGGAAAAGAAGCAGGAGTGAGGGGATATGTGGAGGTTAGAAGCC
The DNA here is from genome assembly GCA_004023965.1 of Spilogale gracilis. Classification (NCBI taxonomy): domain Eukaryota; kingdom Metazoa; phylum Chordata; class Mammalia; order Carnivora; family Mephitidae; genus Spilogale; species Spilogale gracilis. Next base: position 2,229 of record PITA01006939.1, on the reverse strand, counting down.
AGAAGGGTTTAGAAATGGGTGAGAAGTACACCCCCCCACCTTTCCTTATGTTGTACCCTTTGCCTAGAAATCCTTTGTACATTCTTTTACTGACAAACTTTTATATTTATCCTTTAAGATAAATGAGAGGTCATTGTCAAGAAACCATACTGAACCTTCAGGCTCAGCTAGTGCTCCTCTCCTATAAGTTCATGATAATCAGGACACACTTCTGTCCTGTCTCTCTGGTTCGCCACCTGACTGTCCATGCCTTGAGGTCAGGGACCGTGCATGAAAGATCTGACACATGATAGATGCTCTTTTTTTTTTTTTTAAGATCTTATTTTATTTATTTATTTTTTTTTAGAGAGAGAGAAATCAGGGGGAGGGACATAGGCAGAGGGAGAGAGAAAGTCTCAAGCAGACTCCATGCTGAGCGAGGAACCCAGTGCAGGGCTCACTCTGACAACCTGAGATCATGATCTTAGCCAAAATCAAGAGTTAGGTGCTTAACCGACTGAGCCACCCATCTGGTCTGATAGATGCTCTTTAATGAGATGAGCTTACATGGAGACTGAAGGACTCGTAATGAGAAGGCAAGGGAAGAGTAGTAGCAATGAAAAGGAAAGAAAGTCAGGACTGGAGAGGAGTTCTGTACCAGTCATCTGTTGCTACAATAAGGCTATGTAAGAAAAACCAGAAAACCCAGTGTCTTAAAAGGAATAAGCTTATATTTAAGTCATGAGTGTATGGGTAAGCTGGACAGTTTCGCTCCTAGGTAGGTTCTCATGCATCTGCCCTCATTTGGGAGATTGGCTTTGCTCATCTTGGCTGGGCCTTCTTGGATACCTGGGACCTCAGCTCAGGGCCATCACCCTAGCAACTAGCCCGGGTTTGGGCTCATGTCCAAGGCAGTGCTCCAAGAGATGGAGTGAAGTTCACAAGGTCTCCTGATACCTAGGCTTGGATATGGCATAATACTACTTTTTAGAAAAATATTTTATTTATTTATTTGAGAGAGAGAGAAAGCATGAGCAGAGGGGAGGGGCAGAAGGAGAGGGAGAGGGAAAAGCAGACTCCCCGCTGAGCCAGAAGCCCAAGATCATGACCTAAGCCAAGGGCAGACACTTGACCTACTGAGTCACCGAGGCACCCTGGCACAATCCTACTTTTGCTTCATTTTATTCACCCAAACAAGTCAAAAGTCCAGTCCAGAGTTGAGAAGTGTAGGACATAGACAGCTTGATAGGAAGAGCTACGAGTCAAAGAGTGAGCACATGGCTAGGCAGAGCAGAATAAGTGGGGCCATTTTTACAATCAACTGCCTTAATTTTAGATTGACTCAGACTCCTTGACTCTTAGTAAGAACATGCAAATTCCAGGCCACACTAGTGGAGGGTCATGACCTTAATGCTATCACCTTTAGGAGACAACTGGATTGCAAACCTTAGCCACTCTTCGTTATTTGCACATCAGTCACCCAAGACAAATGTTCTTTCCCAGACCGGCTTCTTAGTTGGTTCCTCCCACTGTCCAGCTGGTATGTATTCATATAACTCAGATTTGGTCTAAAATTAGGGGTGAGCAAAACATGATTAGAGAGGCAGATTTGTGGCAAAAAAAAAAGTAGAATTGAACCAAAACTAAATATAAATACAGTTAGCTTCATTCAGAGTACCTGTTCCCGCTATCTGTCTAGATACATAAGAGTGGTCTTCACTCAGATGTAGAAGAAATAAACCAGAGGGGGAAAAAAAGACAAAAAACCAGATTCTTTCTTAAAAGATTTTATTTCTTTATTTGTTTGTTTGTTTGTTTAGAGAGAATGAGTAGGGGGAGGGGCAAAAGAGAGAGAGAGAGAAAATCAAGCAAAGACCTCACGGAGCGAGGAACCCGAGGTAGGGCTCCATCCCATGACCTGGAGATCATGCATGACCTGAGCCGAAATCATGAGTCGGATGCTCAACCAACTGAGGCACCCAGGTACTACCGGAAACCAGACTCTTAAATACAGAGAACAAACTGGTGGATGCCAGAGGGGAGGTGGACAGGAGGATATAGGGAATAGATAAAGGGGATTAAGATGAACATCATGAAATGCAGACAATTATTGAATCATTATATTGTACAGCTGAAACTAATATAACAGTTATTTAATTATATTTGATTTAAAAAAAAAACAACAAGTCAATGTAAATCCTCCCTCACACATTCCCCTCCCCGCCCACCACACTTCCCCCCCCCCCCCCC
>PITA01006938.1:0-95705 GCA_004023965.1 Spilogale gracilis | reverse complement strand
TTTGCAAATATCTTCTCCCATTCTGTGGGTTGCCTCTTTGTTTTGTTGATTGTTTCCTTTGCTGTACAGAAGCTTTTTATTTTGATGAAGTCCCAGAAGTTCATTTTCGCTTTTGTCTCCTTTGCCTTTGGAGACATGTCTTGAAAGAAGTTGCTGTGGCCGATGTCAAAGAGGTTACTGCCAATGTTCTCTTCCAGGAATAAATCCCATCTCTTTTCTGACAACCTCCATGACCTGCCCAGCGGGTGGGAACAGTTCCTGGTGCATCTCCTCGCAGCCACTCACAAACACTCAGGGGCGCTCAATGTTTTGTGTGGTGAATTTCACTTGTTTGAAATCCAGATGGATTGTAAACTATTTGAGGGGAGAGATCATGTACTACACGTACTCTGTACCCTCTCGGGACTTTGGATATTCAGACGGTAGAAGGCACATCTCTCAGGTGGTGCTGTCCATTTCTAGAAACTCTTTGCTCCCACCTAAAGCATACATAACCAATTGCCCTGTGGCCTGGCCTAAGATTTTAGGGTCATCCGACTTGTTCCATCACTTCCTGGATTTCCTACTACATCTTTATCTCCATTCTCCCTCAGCTTCCTCTCTGTAGCCAAGTTAGGATCCTGAATTGTGGTCTTGTAGTACCTTCTGTGCTCTATGTGACTGATCCTTGCTTTGGGACCATGGGACTCATTCCCCCAGCTGCTGGCAGGGTGGCAATGATGGCTCTCAGCTGGATGTGGTCTTACCAAATGTCCTCAGTCCAGAGAGCCACTTGAGCCAAAGCCACAGCCCTTCCTGAGGGAGTGTACATAACAAAAGCTGTGGATCGACTTGCGAGGGGCAAGATGGCAGAAGGCCAGGTGATCCCATTTCGGGGAGTCCCTTGAAATGAGCTCAATTCCTGCAAAAAACACTATAAGAACAGTGAGCACCCATGAAATCAGCCTGAAATGTAGTATTTCACACTTCTGGATCACTTCGGAGGAAGAAGAGCATCGACAAAGAGGAGGTCTGGGTGCAAACATCTTGCTATGACCTGACTTCCTAAAAAGCCGCAAAAAAACGCAAAAGAACAAACCCTCCGGAGAACTAAAGCCTGAAAACCTAGTTGCCATGGAGCTCAGCCCCTAGGAAGGGGGCGGAGACTCATCCAGGTAGAAGGCACTGAAAAACAGCGTGGCAGGCTCCACCCCCAGAAGGGAAGCCATGAGAACAAGAAGACAACACCCAAACTGTAAAACCCCAACATTGGGGCACCTGGGTGGCTCAGTTGGTTGGGCAGTCACTGCCTTCGGCTCAGGTCATGATCTGGGAGACCCGGGATCGAGCCCCACATCAGGCTTCCTGCTTGGCAGGAAGCCTGCTTCTCCCCCTCTCACTCCCCCTGCTGATGTTCCCTCTCTCACTGTGTTTCTCTGTGTCAAATAAATAAATAAAATCTTTAAAAAAACAAACAAACAAAAAAAACAAAAACCCAACATCAGGGGAAAGGCAATATATTAAGCTCCGGGTACTACCCCAAAAGCTGTACGCTTTATAGATATAGCTTTTCACTTTATTTTCTTTTTTAACTTTTTTCTATTTTTACTTTTAAAGTTTCCACTTTAAACTTAAAAATTCATTCTCATGGTTTTTGTTCTCTTAATTTTTAACCCACTTATTATTACAACGTGATACTTAATACAACACTCCATAATAATTGTTTACCTTGAAATCTTTTCAAACACATAACTGTATTTTCTGTTGTTGTTGCTTCTCTTGTTTGTTTTTTCTGTTTTTTTTCCCTTTCTTCTCTCTTCTTTATTATTTTTTCTTTTAAATATACATATAGTTATAAGCTTCAAGGTAATCCTGCATTCCTATTCAATACTACCCCTATATACAAACCAGTTTTAATCTCCCTATATCTTTAGAAAGTGGGCTTCTCCAACAATAATAACAAGACAAACCCAGGAGGATCTGAAATACTGTCCTTGCCCACAAGGAGGGTTTGCACTCACCTTCCTACACTACTCTGCCAGTGTTTCTGTGTAATTGTTTTTGCTTGTGTAATATATAATACTGGTCTTGGGGATCATTCAGGTTGGGCTTAGCTTTTTGATCTCTTCAACTTTCTTTTACTCTTGATGCTCTTTTTTTTTTACCCTGTTGTAGTTTTGTACCATATAAATCCTACCACTGGGGCCCACTCTGGCCGGCTTTTTTTCTTGCTTCCTTTCTCCTCATCTCTTTTTTCTTTCTTCTTCCTTTGATTGCTCCAAAACCTTCCAGCGACCAATTCACCTGAAGAGTGGTTGATATATTCAGCTATACACCCCCTCAACCACTCCTCGCCAAAATGACTCGGAGGAGGAACAACCAACAGAGGAAGAACACAGAGACTGCAACCCTGGTCACAGAATTATTGGAAATGAACATAAACAATACAACAGAAATGGAATTCAGGGCATCAATCATCCAAGCAATGGCTAATTTGGAAAAGAACATTAGTCTCAAGATAGAAGCCCTAATGACCAGAAATGAAAGTCGAGGTTAGAAAGGCTATTAATGAGTTGCAATCTAATTTAAATACACTAACACCTAGAGTAAGTGAAGCTGAAGATCGTATTAGTGATTTAGAAGAGAGATGGATTAAGGAGGAGCAAGAGAAGTCTTGGAACAAACAGATAAAATCCCATGAAGATAGAATTACGGAAATAAATGATGCCATGAAACGCTCCAATATCAGAATTACTGGAATCCCCAAAGGAGTTGAGAGAGAGAGAAGCCTAGAAGATATAGTTGAACAAATCATGGATAAAAATTTCCCAAATCTGGGGAATGAAACAAATGTTCATGTCCTAGAGGCAGAGATGACACGCGCTAAGATCAATGAGGCCAGAAAAACCTCCAGGCACATAACTGGGAAATTCATGAATCATAAAACCAAAGAATATGTTTTAAGGGCAGCTAGGGGGAAGTGATCCCTTACATATAGAGGGAGGACTATCAGAATAATGTCAGACCTATCCACAGATACCAGGCAAGCCAGAAAGGGCTGGCAAGACATATTCAGGAAATTACATGAAAAAATATGCAACCAAGGATAATGTACCCAGCAAGGTTGATATTTCAGAATGGAAGGAGAAATAAAGAGCTTCCACGACCACCAAAGTCTAAAAGGTTATGCAACTACCAAGCCAGCACTACAAGAAATATTAAGAGGGGTTCTATAGAAGAGAAACAAACCCAAGAGTGACACAGAACAGAAATTTACAGAGGTAATCTATAGGAACATGAACTTCACAGGCAACATGATGTCAATACAAACATATCTATCAATAATCACTCTCAATGTGAATGGCCTAAATGCTCCAATAAAAAGGCACAGGGTTGCAGACTGGATAAAATGACAGTACCCGTCCATATGCTGTTTACAAGAGACACATTTTGAATCTAAAGACACTTCCAGATTGAAAGTGCGGGGATGGAGGACCATCTTTCATGCCAATGGACCTCAAAAGAAAGCGGGGATAGCGATTCTCATATCAGACAAACTGGATTTTCATCTAAAGACACAGAAGGACACGATATCCTTCTCAAAGAGTCTATACACCAAGAAGATCTAACAATTGTAAATATTTATGCCCCCAACATGGGAGCAGCCAACTACATAAGCCAACTGTTAAGCAAAATAAAGAATCATATTGATACGAATACATTAATTGTAGGAGATCTTAACACACCAATGTAAGCAATGGACAGACCATCTAAACAGAAAATCAACAAAGAAATAAGAGCCTTGAATGACACATTGGACCAGATGGATCTCATAGATATAGATATGCAGATATATTCAGAACATTCCAACCTAAAACAGCAGAATACTCATTCTTCTTGAGTGCACATGGAACTTTCTCCAAAATAGACCACATACTAGGTCACAAATCAGGGCTCAACTGATACCAGAAGATTGAGATTATTCCTTGCATATTCTCTGACCACAACGCCATGAAATTGGAACTCAACCACAACAAAAAGTTCAGAAGAAAATCAAACACTTGGAAGCTAAAGATGATCCTGCTCAAGAATCTGTGGATCAACCAGGAAATCAAAGAAGAACTGAAACACTTCATGGAAACCTATAAGAATGAAGATACATTGATCCAAAATCTACAGGATACAGCAAAGGCAGTCCTAAGGGGGAAATACATAGCCATCCAAGCCTCACTCAAAAAAATTAAAAAATCCCAAATACACCAACTCTCATTACACTTTAAAGAACTAGAAAATCAAAAACAAATTAAACCACCCCCCCACAAGATGGGAAATAATTAAGATTAGAGCTGAGATCGATGAATCAGAAACTAGAGATACAGCAGAACATATAAAAGAAACTAGAAGCTGGTTCTTTGAAAGAATCAATAAGAGTGATAAACCATTGGCCAAACTAATCCAAAATAAAAGGGAAAAGATCCAAATCAATAAAATTATGAATGAAAGGGGAGAAATCACGACTAATACCAAAAAAATAGAAACAATCATCAGAAATTACTATCAACAATTATATGCCAATAAGCTTAACCACCTAGAAGATATGGATACATTCCTGGAAACCTATAAACTCCCAAAACTGAAACAGGAAGAGATCGACAATCTGAATAAACCTATATCTAGTAATGAGATTGAAGCAGTGATCAAAAACCTCCCCAAAAAACATGAGCCCAGGACCAGATGGAATCCCTGGGGAATTCCACCAAACCTTCAAATAACACCTATTCCCCTGAAGCTCTTTCAAAAAATAGAAACAGAAGGAAAACTTCCACTCTTTCTATGAAGCCAGCATTACTCTAATTCCCACCAAAGATCCCATCAAAAAGGAGAACTTCAGACCAATATCTCTGATGAACATGGATGACAAGATTCTCAACAAGACCTTTGCCAACAGTATCCAACAATACATTAAAAAAATTATCCACCATGACCAGGTAGGATTTATCCCAGGGATGCAAGGGTGGTTCAACACTCACAAATCAATCAACATGACAGAACAAATCAATAAGAGAAGAGAGAAGAACCACGTGGTATTTTCAATTGATGCAGAAAGGCATTTGACAAAATACAACATCCGTTCCTGATCAAAACTCTTCAAAGTATAGGGATAGAGGGAACATTCCTCAACCTAATAAAATCTATCTACAAAAAAACGCACAGCAAATATCATTCTCAATGGGGAAAAACTGACAGCCTTCCCTCTGGGATCAGGAACAAGACAAGGATGCCCACTATAAAAAACTACTCAATCTCAACAACCAAAAAGAAGATGAACACATCAAAAAATGGGCAGGAGACATGTAAAGGCACTTCTCCATAGGAGATATACAAATGGCTAACAGATACATGAAAAAATGTTCGCCATCACTAGCTATCAGGGTAATTCAAATCAAAACCACACTGAGATACCACCTTACACCAGTCAGAATGGCCAAAATTAACAAGACAGGAAACAACATGTGTTGGATAGGCTGCGGATAAAGGGGAACCCTCTTACACTGTTGGTGGGAATGCAAGTTGGTGCAGCCGCTTTGCAAACAGTGTGGAGATTCCTTAAAATATTAAAAACAGAGCTACCCTATGACCCTGCAATTGCACTACTGGGTATTTACCCCAAAGATACAGATGTAGTGAAAAGAAGGGCCAGATGTATCCCAATGTTCATTGCAGCAATGGCCACGATCGCCAAACTGTGGAAAGAGCCAAGATGATCTTCAGCAGATGATAGGATGAAGAAGATGTGGTCCATACATACAATGGAATATTACACCTCCATCAGAAAGGATGAATACCCAACTTTTGGAGCAATATGGACTGGATTGGAAGAGATTATGCTGAGTGAAATAAGCCAAATAGAGAAAGTCAAGTATCACATGGTTTTACTTATTTGTGGTGCATAAGAGGTAATACAAAGGATAGTAGGAGAAGGAAAGGAAATGGGAAGTAGGGTAATTTGGGAGAGAAATGAAACATGAGAGACTGGGGACACAGAAACAAAGTGAGGGACTTGGAGGGAAGATGGTGGGGGGATGGGAGAGCCTGGTGGTGGGTACTGAGGGCACATATTGCATGGAGTACTGGGTGTCGGGCATAAGCAATGAATCTTGGAACACTGAAAAAATAAAATAAATTTAAAGTAAAAAAAAAAAAAAGGTGTTTATCATAAAGACCTTTGCCTCGAGGAGGTGCAAGTCCAATGGGCAGAGTCAGTCTGGGGACACCTGTGCAGTTAGATGTGCACCGTGTTGCAGCTTAAGACCTCCTCTGCCCAGTACTATCCAGCCTCCTTCATTTCTGCACACATCAGGCCCTCAAGAGCCCCCTGTGACAGAGTCATCCCCCTGTGACACAGCTCTCTGCATCACTGTCTGTTTCCTAGGGGACCTGTTCTATGACAGATATCACACATAAATCAGGGAATAAATAAATAAGCACAAGGGCCTGGGGAGAGCACCTCCCCAAAGACTCAGCCAGTTCAATCCGGCAGGGGCCCTCAATACAGGTGGGGAACACAGCCATCAGCCTGACCGCCATATGCCAAAAGAGTGAAGTCTGGCCCCTCATGTCCTCTCCTTGCCATCTGTGCATACCACTGCTGCACTCTCTGATTCCACGGTGGCTGCTGGGATTGCCAAGCCCTTGAAATGCAGCCAGGGTGACTAAGGAATTTTCATTTTTCAAAACTAATGTGCACTGAAGAAAAGCAATTACAGGTGTGTTGTGGCTCCCATTTCAAACAGAGCCACCCTAGATCATGAACCTAGAAGGTCTAGAAAGGCAGTGCCACACTGGCTCCAATTCCACCTGCCTTTACTTCCCCTGCTCCATCACCTAGAAAGACCTGTCTCATTCCTTAAAAGTAAATGTATGCCTGATGAGGCATAGATAGAATGATGTACCAGGAAAGTCCAATTAGTAAGTAGCCCGATAATGATTATCAACATTGTCAAATCTTGGTGCCAGAGAGCTTTGTTTTAAGTTTAAATTGTTTATGACACATAAATCTGTTCCTGATTGCTTACCCTCATAATCTTTTATTCTCCTGGCCCTCTGAGGAATTAGATGGAGAGACATGACCTGTGTTTGTGCACAACTGAAATTAAGGAATACCTCCCCTTCTTGATTGTATATGGGTATACATTTGATTAATGCCTTTGTCTTTTCCATTTGATCTGTATGATCCTGGAGCTTCTGCTCTATGTTTTATACATAACAAAGGAAAAAGAGAGCAAGACAGAGATGCCATTTTGGGTTATGCAGGCTGGAAGCCCCTGGGAGACATTTAGTCCTGCCCTATTCAGTGGAAAAGGATGATCTCTTATTACTGACCCAGAAATGTCAGATGCGGCCCAGGGTGAGAGCACATGGCCATACCTGGGCCAGTTCATGACCATCCTGCAAAAAATGACTCCATGTATATGCCCTCCAGACATGAGGCACTCACATCATCCTGCTGACTGAGGGTCAGCCCCTTACAAAATCAGTTTGAGCCATTGAAAGCAACTGAAATTGAATTCACTGCAATTTGAAAATATTCTGTTTACTTAAAGCCCAGAAGCCTGGTGTGAGAAGATGTATCCAGGCACAGGCGATGGTCGTTAAATTTGTTCATTTTTCTTTCTTGTTGCAATTTTATCTTTTCTGAGCAATTTAATGAAGACTCCAGAGGAAAGAATTAAATGTCTGCTGGTTCAATTACCAAATAATGAAAAGGTCGAAAGGAGCACCACGAGCCGTGTGCTGAGCTGCTATAAAAGCCTATTCTTAGACGGAAAATCTTTTGTGTGCTGTTCACACTTGCATTTTGCCACCCACAAATTGTGCAGACGAGTGGCAGTGTTAGAAGCAGAAATCAAGAACTGGTACAGGTCGGCCTCCCCCAGGGTGGAAGGGCCTGGCCCATGGGAGCATCTCCTGAAGCCCACAGTAGCAGCCGGAGGCATGGCAGAGGCCACGGTCTTCATCACGAGGGACCAGGCGGGCATCAAATCCATCCTCCGAGAAGGTTCTGATCATGTTTGTCCCTGAATGTGCTCTAACCAGCCTGGCCTTAGGGCCATGTGCAGGGAGGGTCTTGGGGGCCAAAGAAACCTGCCAGCAAGGATTTCAAGCACTCTGTGCAGTCCCCACAGCATCAGAAAAGCCACCCCTGCCTCCAACCTGCCCCAACTAAACACAGGAAAGAAAGGTTACAGAAACACAAAAATCCTCTACAGAAGCCAAAACCAAAGAGAACATAAAACTATGGCTTTGGGGATTCATCATGACATTGGTTTTAAAGCTTTAAAAATCAAGTCTCGCTGGAAATGATACACAAGCAGAGAGGCAGTTCAGCTAGACTATCCTCGCCTCAACACCCACAGCGATGGCCTTTCTACTCATGCCGGGGCCTCCCCTAAACCTTCTGATTAGTAAAATCAAAAGACTCAATGCATAAGTCATTGTACATTGTACAGTGCCTTTTGCACCTTTAAATTAAGTTCTTCTTGGTTATATAAGAGAATAGCTTCATTCCTACGACATGCACACTGAAATGTTTAAGGATAAAAAGCTATGATGTATATCACTGATTCAGAGAAACAAGGTGGTGGAGGGGCACCTGGGTGGCTCAGTGGGTTCAGGTGACTGACTCTTGATTTCAGCCTAGTTCATGATCTCAGGGTTGTGAGATCGAGCCCCGCATCGGGCTCTGTGCCGGGAGTGGAGACTGCTTAAGATTCTGTCTCTCCCCATTCCCTCCTCTGCCCCTCCGCCCCCTACTCCCACGTGTGCATGTGCACATGCTCTTAAAAAAAGAGTATGTGTGTACATCCGTCTCCAACTGTACCCACATATATATAAACATCTATACACATGGGGAGGGGATGCGAGAAAATCAAGTGTCAACGATAAAGCACATGGGGTACAATGTGAACAACAACTCTAGGTGAAGAGAATTTGGGTAGTCTTTAAACTAGTCTCATTTTTACAACTTACCTGTAAGCTTGAAATTATTCCAAGTTTCAAATCGTGCAAAAAGTTTTAAATAGTCTAAAAAATGAAGGGGGGCAGAATCATACGGGGGAGACAAGCCATGAGAGACTGTGGACCCAGAGAAACATACAGGATTTTAGAGGGATGGGGGTGGGGTGGGGTGGGTTAGCCTGGTAAGGGGATTAAGGAGGGCACAGATTGCATGGAGCACAGGGTGTTATACACAAACAATGAATCATGGAACACTACACTGAAAACTAATGATGTACTGTATGGTGACTAATGTGATATAGTAAAAAAAGAAAATATGTTTTAAAATTTCAATTCTTTCTCTTTTCTTCTCCTGTGGATTAGCTTCATGCTAGAGACTCTTATAATTATACAGCAGCCACACTCTGGGTAAAAGTGTCCATGAGGGAAGCCCCACTCTGTGAGAAGGGCAACAATCCTGCTGATATGTTTAATCAGGATGAGGATTCTCCTGGAGAAACCAATCACACAGACGGTTCTAGAATATCTCCTCCCATGGTGTGCTGATGATTATATGAGAGTTTATGCTGGGGCTGGAGGCAGGATTATGGCTAGGAATGGAAGGATGTCTCTAGATAATTTCTTCTTGTTTTTCCTTAAAATACTATAAGCAAGGGCACTAGGTTTTCAAGGTTTTGAAAAGAACTAATACGTCTTGAATCACCTTAAGTGATCACCTATTAAAATATATGTGAAAACAAACTATATGAGAAACAGAAAATCCCTGATTTATCCCACTCTTTTTCTGGGATGGTGTCTGATAAAAGAGACAACAGCATCAATCGCATATCAGAACAGAATCTCTCTGAAGACAGGAATAGACTTTAATCAGTACTGTTACTCTTACATTGCCAAAAAACAGAACTGTAGAATGCGCTTGAATGCAGATATGATTAAATGATTGAGCAGCACCTCAGACAAATTTCTACGCTCACCCCTTGTCCTGAGGAATGCATTTAAAGATCTAGGAAAATCTAAGGGGAGGCCCCTTTAACTATAGGGTTCTCTCCTCATAAGCTTATATTCTCTTCTCTCTGTCTGTCTGTCTCTTTCTCTCTCTCTTTTTTTTTTTTTTAGAATTCCCCACTTAAAGTCTATTAGGACCATAAAGAAAGAGAAAAGGTGAGACATGAACTGTAAAAAGTTATTTTCCACAAGTATAACCACATGATCAATATCCAGAATACAGAAACCATGCCTACAAATGAATCAGAAGTAGGAAAAGAACTCAAAATAAAAACTGTCCCAAACAAACCTGAACAGGAATGTCACAGAAGAGAATGGCCGAAACACTCTGCAGAGATGCTCCAAGTCATTAGTAAGTGGAAAATGCAAATTAAAACTGCAAACATCATATCATAAATACAAGACGGGCAAAAATTCAAAAGCCTGACAATATCAAGTGCTGACAGAATGGCAGAACAACGGCAATCTTGGTTACTGTTGGAGGGAGTGAAAACCGGAAGGGCTTCCCTGGAGAACAAGTGGGCAGTACAGAGCAAAGCTGCAGGCAGGCCTGTCCGACCACCCAGCAAGTCTACTGATGGGAACATGCCATGTGCTGGAACTCTAACAAAGATGTGCTGGGTGTGCTGTGCAGGAACACTCGTGAGAATACTTGTGTAATGGAGGCCATCCAAAGTCTGCCAACAGAATAGTGAGCAAACAACTTGAGGCATTTCACACAAGCGAACACTCTGCAGGCAGTACTGAAGATGGAGAGACACAAAGTGATGCATCCACAAAGTGACCATCAGGAACATAACGTGAGATGAAAAAAGCAAATTACAGAAGAATGCATACATGATGCTTCCACTTACAAAAAGTTCATAAGGGGTTTGTTTTTAGGGACAGAAATATATGTGGTAATAAAACTCTATAGAATAAGGGAATGACAAAAAAAAATTCAAGATAGTGGTTACCTCTGTTTAGAGCAGAAAGGATAAGCAGTCAGGAAAAGACACACGGACCTTTAATGGAAATGCTAATGGCCTATTTCGGAAAAGAGGTACGAGGCCCAACGTTCAATGCATCATGCTCCTTTACACTTACATATTTTATAAATACTCTTCTGTGTATACCTAATTTCCAATGAATACTTTTAAGAACTGGTGAAGGTGAGTCCTTTCTCTTTTCTTTTCTCAGTGAGTCCTTTATCTTTTCTTTTCGATTAGTCTGGCCAGTGGTTTATCAATCTTAATAACTATTTCAAAATATTTTATCCACATCCGTTGGAAGGAAAAAAGAGTAGAACAACATGCCAGCCATTGGGCTCTAGCATTCTTCCCTTCCAAACATGCCACGGTGGTCTACCTGTCTCTGGTCCCTCTTTGCTCACTCAATCCAAAGCCAACTGCCACCCCAAGCAACCAGCTGTCCGGGGCCGGGAGAGCATTATGTGATGTTCTTAAGAAGGAAAAGCCAAGCTTCCCTCTCTTGTCATCCTATCTCTCATTAAAACTCAGGCCTCCTTCCAGTATGCATGACAAGCACATGACCCTGTTCACAGGCGTGCACAAGTAAATCCAATCTCTGCAGCCTGAGTGGGTTATTATTATATCCAGGTATTACCAAAAGCCATATTACCTACTCTTAACTTTGACTTATTCGCTAATATTTGTACACATTTCATAATAGTAACAGAGTGCTATATTAAAACAAAGCATCTCCCTATCCTCCAATCAGAGCCTGAAATCTGAAAAAGCTCCCTTAAACACAGACATCTATCTATGTTCCAAATACAACCACATAGCAACAGCTTCTTAAGCCCAAAGTAAATTTAAAGTGAGTGGTGAAGCTATTGTCCATACAGCACTTAACAAAATAAATCTAGCTCCAGGAAAGTCTGACTCCTCACCTCAGTAGGTCGTTAGGGATAAGAAAACGTCCATTTCCCCCAGGCCCACCTGCCACCCGGTAGATGGGGAAGAAGAAAGTTTGGTTCTATTTTCAGTATTGTGAAATGTTTTAAAAACTTGTTTTCCTCTCAATTACTACAGTGGAGTCTGACTTCTTGCAGCAAAATTCCAACAGGAAAAAAATAAGAAAATCAGACTGGTTAAAAAAAAATATTCTAAACGACCCCCTGGAAGCGCCCATCACCCAGTCCCCTGAAGTTTACTGAAGACCTAGTCTGTGGCTGCTGTAAAAATACAACCCCTTACCTCAGCATATTGTGCTACTGAACTGGCTTCAACAGCATACACTCTCCTAGCTCCAGCCTGAACAGCAAAAAATGATAGTATTCCTGATCCGCAACCAACATCTAGAACAACCTAGAAGAGAAAGCAAAGACAAGAGGTGAGAATACATGCAGGGATCCTGGCCCCAGGCCAAGTCCGAGTCTTGCCATCAGACCTAATAAACATACGAGCTTTGCTATTTACAAGTGGTTTTTCCTTGACCAAGTTATGAATCTCTGTGAGACTCCTTTTTCTCAGATGTTTGATGGAGTTAATAACATCCACTTTTTAAGGTTTGCTGTAGGGATTAATGACCATAAAGTGTGTACAAAGCACTTGGCACGTAATTGGTGTTTTTCACATCATTGCTCCTATTATTATAGTTTCTTTGTAGCATGGATTGCTTTCAGGATGTTTAGGGTCCAGAAAAGTAAAGTGCCACGAATGCCACAAAAATATATAGTTTTATATATATTTTTTATTTATTTGGAAATAACTGAAGATAAATAAAGTCTTTAAAAATCCAACAGTGAGTCCTTTCTCTTTTCTTTTCGATTGGTCTGGCCAGTGGTTTATCAATCTTAATAACTATTTCAAAGAACAAGCTTCTAGTTTCATTGATGTGTTCTACTGTATCTCCGGTTTCTGATTCATTCATCTCTGCTCTAATCTTAAATTATTTCCCTTCTTGTGCATGGAGTAGGCTTAATTTGTTGTTGATTTTCCAGTTTTTTTTTTTTTTAAAGATTTTTATTTATTTGACAGAGAAACACAGCCAGAGAGGGAACACAAGCAGGGGGAGCGAGAGAGGGAGAAGCAGGCTTCCCGCCGAGCAGGGAGCCCGATGTGGGACTCGATCCCGGGTCTCCGGGATCATGACCTGAGCCGAAGGCAGTCGCCCAACCAACTGAGCCACCCAGGCATCCCGATTTTCCAGTTTTTTAAAGGTGTAAAGAGAGTTTGTATATTCAGGATTTTTGTTTGTTTGTTATTTGTTTTTTAGATTTTTCTATTTTTTTGAGTGAAGCTTGGATAACTATGTATTTCCCCCTTAAAACCGCCTTTGTTGTATCCCATAGGTTTTGGACTGATGTGAACTCTAGGAAACAAATTGAGGGTTTTAGAAGGGAGGGTGGTGGAGGGATGGGTTGGCCTTGTGATGGGTATTAAGGAGGGCACGGATTGCATGGAGCACTAGGTATTATATGTAAACAATGAATCTTGGAACACTACACCAAAAACTGATGATTTACTGTAAGGTGACTAACATAACATAATACAAAAATAATAATAAAAATCCAGAAGTGAGATATGTGCTTGCTTTTAACCTAGGCCCCTCCACAAAGTTGGGGAGGTTTATAAACGGAAGGCAGAAGGGTATTAAGATAGTGGATACATGGAATCTATAGACACTTTTCTTCTATTCTCTATGTTCAGATCTGGGACTTAAATCAAGAAAATCACCATTCAGTTGTGCACACATGAGCACAGCGGCCCAACACTTGGACTGACACACTGAGAGCAAGAGGTGGACGGCATGTATTGGGTCCACTCCCCAAACACTGCCAAAGCGAAGGCCCAAATCTCAATCTGATCATCGAAATTTCAAGCTATGGGGTTCCTGTCACATCAATGACTTTGACTCCTAGCATCTTTTAGCACTAGCTTTGAGTAAGACACTTTTATTGACTCCAAATCCTTACAATAAATATCTGAGCAAACAGCATTATTATGTCTACTTTAGAGATGACCAAACTGAAGTTCAGAGAAATATACTGACCTATCAGCCCAAGTCCACCAAGCAGCAGATAGGAGAGTAACGACTTGAAGGGTATTTCTGCCTTCCAAACTCATGTTCCATAAAAGCATACACTGTTTACTTAAATTCATCTTTATAAATCTGACATTTTAACACAGAGATAACAATAGGCAATGTGTGACAAGGAAATGAAGTATTACTTAATATTACAGTCTATAGGAAATTTAGAAAAGATTTTTTTTTTTTACTCGATAGCAAGTAAATTTTTCCAAAAAATAGGAAATACCAAGATGGTGTGTATGTGCGTGTCTGTGTGTTTTAACTGCAACACCACACTGTGCTGACACAGATACTGTGCCATTATTCTAAGAGACCATGCTGTTAGTGACGGGTTCATAGAGCTCAATTATATTAATTCTAGAACTGTGGCTGTATTCCATATGGTTTCCTAGGGCTTGGGTAATTAGGAGCATTACCAATTTAAAATGTCACCCAGGCTCTGGAATTTGCTGTCAGGCTGTCTATACTTGTAGAAATACCAACATTCCCTTCTCCTCATCCTCCCTTGGAAATGTATCTTCACATGGGCCCCACTCCATTCCAAGAACAGCTATGATTGCTGTTTAGGGAATGAAGGCCATTAAGGTGGACAGTATAATCCACGCCCCCCCTCACTCAAAAGATACACCAGATCCAAAAGAACCTTTTTAGAGCCTTATTCAATAAAAATATAAAACTTAAGATTCCATGTTCAGTCCGAAATATGGATGCAAAATTCAACAATGGAAATTGCACCTGCTTGCTCTGGTGACAGATGTCCTAGAAATGTGTGAATGGTGCTGTCTCTTTTATTAGAGTGCTGTGAAGCACATCTTAGAACAATGTTTTTTAGTTCTCTTGACCCTGCAGATTAAAACCAAAGTAAGGTTTGCCACTAGGAGAAAGAGGAGAAAGGTAATGGGGAGAAAGAGAAAAAAGATCAGAGAGGGAGGGAGCCTGATGCATGTGGTTCAACCCTTGCCAAATTAGCCCACCTGGTAGAAGATGCTCTAATGGACCCAGACCACATCTAGAGAAGAGATAAAAAATTACAAACTAATGCAATTTTCCAAATATCTTATTTGAATACCTAATTTCAGGTCAAAATAACCTTATTTATTTGGTTATCTCAAATCACAGCACAGGCCTTGGGAAATAGTATGATCTTTTGCTAGCATTATCCAGATAATTCCATCTGCTTTCCACTTGGGAATTTAAAAAATTAATAAAGGGATTTTCAGTCTGGGGCTGAGAGGAGGGGATGGGGAGTGAAAGGAACATTTTGCCTTGTCTACATAAGCCACAGAACACTGGGGGAGAAAGCTTTGGAATAAATTCTCTGGTGAGAAAAAACAGAGGCTGAAGCAAGTATTTAGGCTGTAACGGGAATATACTATCCTTTCCAGCTGAGGAGAAGAGTGGATGCTAGCACAGACAGGGTTTCTAAGGACCTTCTCGTCACAGTATCTGTTTGATTATCAAGCCTCCTGGAGATAGGCAGTACACAGTTTATCCCCATTTTATTGATAAGGTAAAAAGCTGAGGCTTGGAGACATGGCTTCTAGGGCAGTAAACAGCAGAGCTGGACAGTACTCAGCCTCCGCGCCATGGTGGCCCCTCTGTGTAGCAAAAGATGAGAGGAAAGGGGGCTCTGTGTGGAGATGAAAATCTGATCATATTACATCCTGAGTAGATACCACCAATGGTGCCAACCAGCTAGGGGGAAGGTCTCTAGCTCCTTGGAGTGTTGTCCCTGGGTCTCAGCAATCCAGCGGTGACTGAGTTTCCTGGTCTCTTCTGTAAATCTCTCAGCAACTGCATGCCTTTCCCTGATTCTAGGCTCCCTCATGGACCATCCCCGGCTGTGGAGGCAGCTGACAGCCTGCCAGAGGTTTGCACTCTCTCAGAGCCTGGACTCTACTTCCCACTGTCCTGTATCTCTGCGTGGCCATCAGACCACTTCAGGCCAATGCAGCATGAGAGGAAGTGACCAGTGTCTGGGGAAGGCAGCTGAAGGTGCACTGTGCCTTCCCCACATTCTCTGTTCCATGTGCAGCAGCCCTGGAAACCACATGCTGGAGCTAAAAAGAGCCTGAACACCTGGGTCACCCCTTTGGGAAGAGCCACTCAGCACACAGTGGGCATGGCATGAGAAAGATTTTAGATATTTTATTACGTTAAACCACTGAGATTTAGACTGTTTGGCTTTGGTGGTTGGCTTACAGCTGGGTGAAATCCCTTATCTCATTTTCTGACCTGGAGAAGACGAAACACAGTGATCACATCTTTGGGACACTTTCTCAGACTTTCCCAGTCAGTCTAGGCTGGGCTCTCTGTGCCCGGTATGTGGCTCTTTAGGAGAGCTTACTGCAGGATATTGCAAGTATTTCTTTACATGTTTGCCTTCCCTGCTACTCCCATGAGCTCCTAGCGACAAGAATCACATCATTTATCTCTTGGCCTCTAGTACAACGGGAAAAAAAACCATTAAAAATATTTGTTGACTAAATGACTGACTGCAATGACTTAATAGGGCAGTCTCCTCATCCCAACATTGCTCTTAACTATCTGGCAAAGACTTGTGACTTCTTCCAGCCATTGAACTCTGGAAGTGTTCTTGCATGCAGAACTCACAACCAAGAGGCTAAGTCCAGGATGCCTTTGCCTTATTCAAGACTTATATCCTGAATCGCTTCACACAACCTTACCTTCGGCTTCCTGGCCTATTTTTTATTTCTTGCCCTCTAAGCCAACTCACATCCCTGGCACTTTTTACTGTTTCTCTTCATGATCTCTGTCCTTCCACCTTGACTATGATCCCTTGTGACCACCTGAGGTAGGCTTCTTGGAAGGTTCCCTGTTCCTTTCTGCCACAGAGTCTTAGTACATGCTGCTCCTTTTGCGTGGGGTGCTCCCCATGGCATGCTCTATGATAGCAGTCTATCGCACATTTTTTTGTTGTTTACCTACTAAGCGCTCATTGTGCTAGATCTTTTCTATTTGCTCCTCCAGATTTGTGTTCCACTCTCCTCCACCTGCTGTTTGTCAGGAGTCTAACCTAGGTGGACTATACCAATGGCTTCCTTGCCACTGGACTCCAAGCGGGAACAGTCAAGAGAAAGGACAAGAAGAAGTCAAAGTGAGGACAGTGAGGTCAGATGACTTATTCTCCTGGATTCCTCCTTCCTGGGTTGCCACAGATGGGCTATCCCTCTACCCATAGTCACAGCTCCTACTGGACTTCCAACTTTACAGCTGTGACCATCCCATCTGGTCTCCACTCTTGTTACTGCAAGGCTGCTTTGCTGCCCTGTGCTGGTTCCCTTAACTCTGCACACATCTTGGTACATAGTCCTGCTATGTAACTTCCCTAAAGCATCCTGTTGGGCATGCCATCTCTTTTCTGCAGAGTACTTGGCTGAAACACCAGCTCATCCAGATTCCAAATGGCTCTCCATGAAAGAAAATGTCGCTACTCTTTGCTCCCCCTCAAGTGAAGTAAAGTCCTCCTATTGTATGCTTTCTTATCATCACCTCCTTGTGCCCTTCCTTTATAACACTCATCACAGTTATAGTGAGTAATTATTTGATTAATGTCTGCTCCCCTGGACTGTAAGGTTGATTAAGGGAGAGAATTCCATCTGCTCCTCACCCACTACTGAATCCTGGATAACAGCACAGGGTCTGGCACACAGTAAAGACACTAACTAAATCTCTGTTGAACAAACTGAATACATAAATATGTGTCTCACTACCACAAACAGGGAACCAATTCATGACCCAGAAAATATTACCTCCTGAGAAAGTACCTTCTACCAGCATAACATATACTCTCCAATCTAGTGATCTTAAGCATTGTTCAAAGGATGACTTTTTTTTATATTGCTCTATCACCATTATACTATGATCCAGCTGGCTTTTGTGTACAATGCTCCTCTGGAGAGAGAATCCATCTTCAGATGCCCCGGATACATCGGCAGTAAGTGAAGACATGGCTAATGGGGCCGCACGTGGGGGCATCAGAGGGTGCTGTGAAAGTCCTGCCAGACCGAGTGGGAAAGTCAGGAACTGGTCCGTGTAATAGTGGCCAAAAATTCTACGAATTTGTAAATAAAGTCTGAAAAATATTAAAGACAGGGTCATCCTTTTGCTTATACAGATGATTTTAATTACATGCTCTAGTGGTTTTCCTGGGCAAAGAAATCCTGCAAAATGTTTGGACAGGGCTAAAAAAGCTCCAAGTGGGTTCAAAGCTCTTTATTTGGATTTACTAGATTAAAACTAATGAGGACTATCTGGGTCTTTATGGAAGGGTGAAACAAAATCACTCTTGAATAATGGATTAAAATAAAGTAAACATGTGCCATTTGTTTTATACTTATTATGCCTGTTTAGTACTTTAGCAGGTATCACCTTATTTACTTGTGATGACAAACTCTATAATCAGTGCACTATTATTTTCTCCATGTTGGAAAGAGGCTGAGAATCCGATGAAGTTCAAGTTGTGGACTTAATAAATGGCAGAGATGAAATTAAAAAAACAAAACAAAACAATGTACCTAATTCAAACCCTGTGCTCTTAATTTCTCCCTTCATCTTCCAGTTATGTTATTCCTTGTACTGTTCAGGCTACAGTAATACTGGCATCATGCAGTCTTCTTTTTTGCCCCAGCATTTTTGTAACTGTCTTCCAAGAGTGAGGTCCCGACCATCCCACAATCCGTTCCTTGAGTTATGCCAATTATTATTTATTATTTATGTATTCTTTCTTTCTTTGCTTGAGTATATCAGTACCTGCTCTGAACTGCAATCCCCTAACTGCAATTTTTCTTTGCCCTGTACACCTGAATTCTGTGCCTCACCCACCTGTCCACTTCCATGGCTAGCAGTGCTTCTCCTGGCCGGCACCCTATTACAAGCGCACACACTCCCACCAAACCACCCACAGTGATACGTGCCCCCTGCTCTTGCAACACCATGCACACCCCCGTCTGTCCTCACCTGCCATGGACCTCCTACCTGCATAGACTGCACCCGACTGCTAGTATCCCAACTCCTGACCGACAAATGGACTAAAAAGCTTCTAGGTGGTAAGAGAATGAAGGAACTGCACCGCCTTTTGTGGTCAGAGAAGAAAAACTGCAAGTCCTCTCCAGGCCTACAGAAGATGTCCCTTAATGGCCTTTGTAGTGAAGACTTAAATCTTGTACAGATAATTAGTGCTTTCATTACAGCGTAAGAATCCTGCCGTGATAGCTCCTCGTAAGACAGGATTCTACATCTGCTGTGCAGTGAAACTTGGTTTCAACCAAAGAGCTGTCTGTATTTAAATAATGCATAATTAGCGCTTAGGAACCCTTGCTTCATCCTGCCTAGTCTTCTGGCAGAGGATCGATAAACCCATCACCAATCTTTTAACCACCTTTTCACCAGTTCTCCCCTGATTACAGCAAACACAGTATGTTGGTTGCTCTTAGTTTATCTTCTGATGTTTAACCCCTTCGTACGCTGCCAATGGTGTCAGATGAGTGCACCTAGCCCTAAAGCTGTAGACCCTCCACCGGACATCTATAAGATGCCTCATACTATCCACCGGGCCAAGCACTGCTAGGTGCTGGGAATGCAGAGATGAACACAGAGAAAGAACTGTGTGAGAAAGAAGCACAACAGTGTGTTACAGTGGCAACGATCGAATGATATAAAGGGTGCAGTGAGCATAAGAAGGAAGAATATTCCATTGAGCAGCCCGGAAAGACTTCAGTCAGGTAAACAGAGCAGTGAGAATTGAAAGTTGACTCAATGTGGTGCTCTTGGCATTGAGGGTGTGGCTGGAGCACCTGTGAATGACAGAGCCAGTCACATTCAGGAGCTAGGGAGTTTCCCTCAGGAGGATGACATCGTCCTCCTGTGCTAGACGCAGAAGTAGGGACATAGCTGAGACATGAACATGCGCGACCAAAAGGTGGAGAAACTGGCAGATACTTGATCACAGACAGTCTTATATACAAGACCAAGAGCTTGGATTGGATCTTCAAGCAAAGAAGGATTGTAAAATGTTTCAACAGGAGAATTTTTTCATAGCTGCCTTTTAATGGTGTCACACTGGTAGCACATGTTGGAGGGCACAAGCTCAGAGGAAGCAGAGAAGATCCAGGTGGTTCCTAAGCAACATCAGTCTATTCTTCCTTCCTATAAGGACCTCAAAGTAGTGAATATTCATCCTTAGTCTCAGGGAAGGATCTGGAACCATCTAACACAATCCTAGCTGGTTGCCTTCCTCTTGCCAGGGATGGATTGAGGCTTGGGTGTGTGATACAATGTTACTGATGAGATATGAGGGGGCATCTGCTGGGGGCTTTTGGGAAATACTTCCTTCCCTCCAACACAGACACACAGAAAAGATGCCTCTTCCTTCTCGTACGTGGTTATACCAGGGTGTGATGTTCAGAGAAACTGGATTAAAACACCCTGGAGTCACACCACCTTCAACTGTTCTAGCCAACTTGAATAGGGAGCTTCTCCTGGGTAAAGGCAAAGATATTTTCACTCTGATCCAAGAAGCAAAACTAAATGGAAGCCTGGCAACATTCCACGAAAGGTAAGCTGAGAAGGAGAACTAAGACTGGGCTGGGGGACAGAGGGCAATGGAAGAGTTGCAGAAATGCTAAGTTAATAGCAGCGAAAGGATTTGGAGCCTGGAAAGGAAAAGAAAAGGTCTTGCTTGCCCAGGTCCCTGGCTGGGGTGGTGTTTACAATCCCTTCGGGTTTTGCATCATGCCAGAATGGAACACTTGCCTTGCAGTCTGGCTGGAGGGGCCAGACTAGAAATCACTCGTGCTGAGTTGCACTGCTGCCCAAGGAGGCTGCTGCAGAGCTCCCCTCCATCCTCAGACTGGTCGCGGGTAGGACAAAACCACTCTCTCCACTCAGGCCCCACACATTTTGTTCCTTGCCTCCTGCCCCAGTTTTCTTGTTGCTTTCGAGGCGTGAGGCAACCACTATAGCAGCTGCATGGCCCTCCTGCAGGTGCTCCTGAAATGCAGGGGAGCTGACATCCTCTGGAGGTGAACTTTGACTAAGGCAAGATGGCAGCCAAAGCACAAATCATTCTCCCCTCCTCCCCTGAGATGAACTGTGTGAAGCTGTGGCCTCTTTGAAGACACCGAGCAATCAGTTTTTCAAAGAGCGGTGGCAAGCTCAGTAATAATGGCCTCTTATTCCCTCACTCCTTTCTTCCTGGCCTCATTCTCCCTTACTCGTGCTGTCCTGGGATTGCGCTCCCTAATACGTGTGAGCACCTAAGCCTCTGTCCCATGACTCTCCGTGACTTAGGGAACTGAGGCTAAGAAAATTATGGAAGTTATATGAAATCCAACGTGTTTATTGGCATTACCCCTCCCCCGTTTTCTTGTCTTTTCTGGGCATCTGACACTTCTAAATTCTAAACCGGAACCACCACTGAATCTGAGTGTCTATCAATAGCTCAGATATAGGACATTAAGTGAAAGGCAGAGTCCAAATTCTAAGTTCATCAGAGCCCAATTCCTGGTCTAATGCTAGAAAAGTTCAGGTTCTAGTGCAACACTTATGACTGCTTATTAATTGGTTGCTGGGTCCTATGAAAATGCTTCTTACTGATTTTTATCTTGTTTGTCTACTTATAATCTTATCCTGGAAAGCAGATATTAAAACAAAGTCACCTACTTTAGACACTACTGTTGCATAAAGTGTTCTATCTAATTCTGTAGCAAAGTCAGTAGGTGCTCCCGGTTGGTCCCTCGTGGCCCTGCCCTGGAGGCAACATGAAGTCTCAGAAATTCAACCCGAGGAACTTTCTAAAATGGCCTGCAGCCAGTGGGCAGGCAATCCATCAGGCTGAAATTTGTAGTGAGATAACCAATAAAACCATAGTAGTGAAATATTACTCCTTCAAACTTCTCTTTCTTCCCTAGTTCTCTCACAGGCACAGCTGATGCACTGACAATATCACCTTAACAATCTGTCCCTTCTTTAATGATTCTGTAAAAGTGACATCTGGTCTGATGGTCATTAGTGCCATTTACCGACTATTTCTGCTTCTCCTTCTGCACACATGGTAGAATCTCACTCCCTTGCTCTTTAAAATCAGGAGTGACTGCATGACTTGCTTCGGCCCATGTACTGTGGTCAGGAATACCCGGGGTCACTTCTGGGTGGAAGGTTTAAGGACTGGGGAGGGGGGACGGGGACGTGGTCTGCCACTCTCTCTCTCCCTGTTCTATGTGGGGGCCGCTCCTTCAGTCTGGGTCCCTGGGTGAAAATGAGACAAAGCATGGCCCTCAGCTGAGCCCCTAATGGATTACAAGAGACCTGAAGCTCTGGTTGCTTGTGCCACCAAGGTTCGGCCGCTGACGATTGCAGGAACAGAACCCAGCTACCCCAACGAGTGCAGGTGAGTCATATCCTCAAAGTGCTGGTGATGTCGGGTTCGGATTCCCGGGTGACACCCGTCTGCAGCGTTCTGATGCTGAGCTTGTAGCTCGCTAAACTCTTACAGCCACCGTATAAGGGTACTTACCCCAATCGAAAATTAACCTCAAACAAATTAAGGGCACATGTCACCATCTTGAAAGATGCAGAGATGGGCTTTGAGCACAGATATCTTGGCTAGAAGTCTCTATTGCATTCAAGTGCCCAGCTCCCTGGTTCCCAAATGCCCTAAAAAATAGTCAAACCGTCTGAGACCACTGTTTATTCAGTCTTTTCGGCTCTCCCTGAAAGCTGCACTTTGCTTTCATACAAAATGAAAGAAGTTTCCTCTGCTGACTCTGGCATCTTTCCCCCCGTAACTCCTTCAGGAGTAGATTCTATTGAAGCTCAGGAGAATCCTGGCACAGACACACCATCTGCCTTCATACTCACATTCGGGAAATCTATGCAGAGGCTCCCTTATGGCTTCAGGGGCCAAAGAGTCCAATTAAGACCGAGACCCATTTCTACATTTTTCTGTTCACCTCTACCTCGCAAAATATATCTTGTGATATATGACCCAACATGAACCTTGGCCTCTATACTGGGTTGAAAAGTATCTCCCAGAATTCATGTCCACATAGAACCGGTTCTACATGGGCTTTTGTAGATATATTAAGGTAACAACATACTGGATTATGGAGGGCCCTAAGTCCAATATGATAGATGTCATTACAGGAAGAGAGACATTTACACACAGACAGACACATGGGGAGAAATGCCACATGACAACAGAGATTAGAATGATACATTTACACATCAAGGGGCTCCAAGGATTGCCAGCAACCACAGGAACTCCGAAGAGATGAGGAAGGATCCTCCCTCCCAGAGCCTTCAGAAGGAGCATGGCCTTCCTGACACCTTGGTTTTGAACTTCTGGTCTTCAGAACAGTAAGAAGAAACTTCTGTTGTTCTGAGCTACCTAGTTTGTGGTTATTTGCCACAACAGCCCTAAGAAAGTCCTCCAAAGCAGCCTCCAAAGTCTAAGCCATAGGAAAAAAAAATGCATTACTCACATCTTTCTACAGATATAGCTTTATAGACCTGAGTCTATAACTACCACTTAGTATCTGTGCACCTCTAAAGCAAGTTACTCAAATGTATGTGTCTTTGGTCCCTTTATCTATACTATTAGACTAACAAGATCTATTGTATTTATTGCAGGCATTTGCCATTCTTTTGTGCCTCTCGGCATCTAAACCCCTTCTTGGGATTGGGAAGCACCCCACTTCTGAGGCAGCACCAACCTCCCAGTAGGGAAGTGGAAGGGGTCCAATGCTCTTTTCTAGCACCCCTGAGGCTGAATCATAGGCATGATCGGAGTTCTGCCAAGAAGATGCAGTTTGCACGCAGAGCTCAGAACGTGAAGATCTGGGGACGCAACAGAATCCATCCAGGGAGGTCACGGCTACCTCCCGATTCTGGCGCATCAGAGGGAGGGTCTGAGGCACCCACCTCTGCTGCACCTCTGTCTCTGAGTTCAATTCTGTAGCAAGATTTTGGAAATGATTCTTGGTCGTGTAGCCTCCAGACTAGTGTCCGATGATCCAGTATCTTTTAAGGAAATTCTTTCCTCTTTTTTTTCCCTTAAATCAGTAGCTGGTTTGTGATGTCGGTAGCAAGTACTAAGTGAGACTCCCTGCGGGAATCCTCGGTTATTCCCTTTCTTCCCGCCGCCCTACACTGTACTGAGCGAGGATTTTGCTGACAACAGGTCAAAGACTATGCTCAGGCACAGGAAGTGGAGAATTTAAAGAATATATTTCTTTATATGTGATATATATATATATACATACAATGAGTATTCTTCTTCCTTAAAAAGGAGATCCTGCCATATGCAACACCATGGATACGTCTGGAGAGCGCTCGCCAAATGAAACAAGCCAGACACAGGAGGGCCCATACTACATGCTTTCACTTAGGTCAAGGATCTAAATAGTCAAGCACATCAAAGCAGAGAGTAAACGCTGATGGCCCAGGGCTGGGGTGAGGGAGAAATGGCAAAGTATTAGTCAAAGGGTATGAAGTTTCAGCTATGTGAGATGAATAATTTAATTCTTAATTCCTAGACGTCTACTGACATCATAATTCTGCTGCTAACAATACTGCTTCGCATACATAAAGAATTTGCTAAGAGAACAGATTGTACATTAACTGTTCTTATCACAAAACAGTAATAAGTAAAGATGGTAGGACAAAACTTCTGGAAGTGGTGGATACATTTACGGCATGGACCGTGGCATATACCAACATCTCCAGTGTCATCCAGTTGTACATGCTAATATGCATAATTTTTAATGTGATTCATACCTCATTAAAAGAGGCTTTGGGAAAAAAGTAAGGAAGCAAGAGCTGATTTGTCACACGCAGACAGGACTGCTGGGTGGGCCAGTGCCGGAGCCTTTATTCCCACTGATGGTGGTCAGGCCCTCATTAGCGGGCCAGGTTAACCAAGGCTGTGCAGCATTTCAAGGCAGGAGAATTTCAGAGGAGGAGAGACAGGAGAGACAGACTCAAGGACCTTTGACCATGCTGAAGATAAGCTCACAGCAAAGAAAAATCATACTGAAAGGGCCTGGAGCTCAGGCTCTGCAAATCTGAACAGGAGCTGACAATCTGGGCAGGTTGCTTTGCATGTTTGTTGTTGTTATTTATGGTTTTTTGGTTTTTTTGTTTTTTAAAGCCTTCAAATCCCCAAATCCCTTCTGCCTAAGCCAACTGCATATCTGAATGCATGAAGCAGCTGTTGAGACCAGGGATTCTCTCCTCTGTGAAAACACTGATTTAAAAAAAAAAATGTAATAAGCTCCTGGCTCCTGCTTATTTCCTATTTCCAGCAATGGGTGCCCTGACAAATGAAGTGTCAAAACATTTCCAAATTAAAACCCCACAGTTCACACAGCCCCACACCCTCAGCAGGATGGACTTTCCCTGCTTGCACCCAGCATACACTGGGAGAAACTAAAAATAGCCAGATGGCAATTAACAGGAACTCTGAGGTGGGGAAGGGGGTGGGTTCCAGCAGGGTCCGTTTCCTGGATAGTGTCCAAATGGACTTCTCAGCCAGCAGTGCTCTGGCCAAGAAAGGATTTCCATTAAAACTGCACAGACGAGGCAGAATGAAAAAAAAATCAGGATTTGAAAGACTGTAACTTATAGCAGAGGTAGAAACCACAGTACCATCCTCAACATCATGAGAGACAATAATCATACTTGCTACTAGGTACTGTGTTCCTATCACGGGTGACTGAACACTCCCCATGCAATGGTCCTCTTGACCTTGCAAGGACTCCAAAGAGTGGTCACTACTCTAACCGATGAGGACATTAAGGCCCAGAGCCGGCAGACAGTGCACCCGAGAGCTCAAGACCAACGGGGTAAACCTATGGCAGGTGCAAGGTGAGTGGCCAGGCTGCCTCATTCACGCACAGGGAGTGGGGAGAGCTAAGCCACCAAATGCTTCCACACCATGCTTAAACCCAGAGAAACAAAATTCTTCTTTGGCAATTTCAGTAGTGCCTCTCAGGGGTTGTGGAGGGAGGCAGGCTCTAAAGTAAGATTAGCTGGTTCCAATCCTGGCCTTTTCATTTACTGTTTCTATAAAATCAGGGAAATTAACAACATCCTCAGCGCTCTGTTCTTTTATCTTGAAAATGGCAATGAGGGGCTCATTAGTGGCTCAGTCTGTTAAGTGTCTGCCTTGGGCTCAGGTCATGATCTCAGGGTCCTTGGAACCAGTCCCACAGTGAGCTCCATGCTCAATGCGGAGTCTGCTTCTCCTTCTCCCTCTGCCCCTCTCCCATGCTCCTTCTCTCTCTCAAACATTAAAAAAAAAATCTTTAAAAGATATCTCACTGAATTATAATGAAGATCAAAGGAAGCTGCTATAGAGTGAATATCTGTATTCCCCTAAAATTCAAATATTAAAACTCTAACCACCTATGTGATGGTATTTGTTTAACTGAATTCATATGCATATAGTATATTATTAGTTTCAGAGGTAGAGTTCACTGATTCATTATTTGCATACAACACACAGTGCTCATTATATCACATGCCCTCCTTAATGTCCCTCACCCAGTTACCCCAGCCCCCCAGCCCCCTACTCTCCAGCAACCCTCAGTTTGTTTCCTATGATTAGGAGTTTTGTATGATTTTTCTCTCTCTCTGATTTCATCTTGTTTTATTTTCCCCTCTCTTCCCCCATGATCCTCTGTTTTGTTTTGTAAATTCCACATATAAGTGAAATCATATCTTTCTCAGACTGACTTATTTCACTTAGCATAATAGCCTCTACTCCACCCATATCATTGCAAATGGCAAGATTTCATTTTTGGGGGCTGAGTAGTATTCCATTATATATATAAATATATCTGTATCTACATCTATATCTATATACTCCGTCTTCTTTATCCATTCATCTGTTGATGGACATCTGGGCTCTTTCCATAGCTGGGCTATTGTGGACAGTGCTGCTATAAACCCTGGGGTGCACGTGCCCCTTGAGATCACTACATTTGCATCTTTGGGGTAATACCTAGTAGTGCAACTGCTAGGTCACAGCGTAGCTCTATTTTCAAGTTCTGGAGCTACCTCCATACTGTTTTCCAGAGTGACCACACCAGCTTGCATCCCCAACAGTGGTGGAAGGTTCCTCTGTCTCCGCATCCTCGCCAACATCTGTGGTTTCCGGACTTGTTGATTTTAATCATACTGACTGGTGTGAGGTGGTATCTCACTGTGGTTTTAATTTGTATTTCCCTGACACCAAGTGATTTTGAGCACTTTTTCATGTGTCTGTTGGTCATTTGCATGTCTTCTTTGGAGAAATATCTGTTCAGGTCTTCTGCCCATTTCTTGATTAGATTATTTGTTATTTGGGTGTTGATTTCAATAGGATAGTAGCCCTTTATCTGATAAGATGAATGCAAATATCTTCTCCTATTCGGTCCATTGGCTTTGTGCTTTGTCAACTACTTCCTTTGCAGTGCAAAAGCCTTTTATCTCGATGAAGTCCCAGGAGCTCATTTTTGCCTCTGGAGATGGGTCTAGCAAGAAGTTGCCACGGCTGAGGTCACAGAGGTTGCTGTCTGTGTTCCCCTCTAGAGTTTTGATGGATTCCTGTCTCACGTTTAGGTATTTCATCCATTTTGGGCCTATTTTTGTGTATGGTGTAAGAAAATGGTGCCATTTCATTCTTCTGCATGTGGCTGTCCTACTTTCCCAACACCATTTGTTGAAGAGACTCTCTTTTTTTCCTGTCAGATCCTCTTTCCTGCTTTCTCAAAGAATAGTTGACCACAGAGTTGAGGATATCCATTTCTGGGCTCTCTATTCTGTTCCATGTATCTATGTGTCTGTTTCTGTGCCAACACCATGCTGTCTTGATGATCACAGCTTTGTAATAGAGCTTGAAGTCCAGAATGGTGATGTCACCGGCTTTGGTTTTCTTTTCCAACATTCCTTTGGCTATTCAGGGTCTTTCCTGATTCCATATAAATTTTAGGATTATTTGTTCCACCTCTGCAAAAAAGTTGATGGTAGTTTGATAGGGACTGCACTGAATGTTTAGATTGCTTCAGGTAGCATAGACATTTTAACAATATTTATTTTTCCAACCCATGAGCAGGGAACATTTTCCCACTTCTTTGTTTTGTCTCAGTTTCTTTCATGAGTTCTATATTTTTCTGGGTGCAGATCCTTTTCCTCTTTGGTTTATTACTAAGCGTCTTATGGTTTTGGGTGTAATTGTAAATGGGACTGATGCCTTAATTTCTCTTTCTTCTGTCTCATTTTTGGTGTATAGAAATGCAACAGATTTCTGTGCATTGATTTCATATCCTGTCACTTTGATGAATTCCTGTACACGTTCTAAAAATTTTGGAGTGGAGTCTTTTGGGTCTTCCATGTAAAGTATCATGTCCCTGCAAAGAGTGACAGTTTGACTTCTAAGCCAATTCAGATGCTTTTATTTTGTTGTTGTTGTTGTTGTCTGACTGCGTAGGCTAAGACTTCTGGTACTATGTTGAAGAGTAGCGGTAGTGGACATCCTTGCCATGTTCCTGACCTTGAATGATATTCGCTGTGGACTTTTGGTACATGCCTTTTATGATATTGAGGTATGTTCCCTCTATCGCTACTGTAAAGAGTTTTAATCAAGAAAGGATGCTGCACTTGGTCAAATTCTTTTTCTGCATATTTTAAGAGGATCATATGGTTCTTTTCCTTTCTTTTATTAACGCAATGTATCACATTGATTGATTTGCAGATGTTGAAACACTCTTGCAGCCCAGGGATAAATTCACTTTGTCATGGTGAAAACCTTTTATGTACTGTTGGACCCTACTGGCTATGTCTTGGTGAGAATTTTGGCATCCATGTTCATCAGGGATATTAGTCTGTAATTATTTTTGGTGGGGTGTTTGTCTGGTTTTAGGATCAAGGTAATGCTGGCCTCATAGAAAGAGTTTGGAAGTTTTCCTTCAATTTCTATTTTTTGAAAAAGCTTCAGAAGAATAGGTAATAATTCTTCTTTAAATGTTTAGAAGAGCTCCTCCGGGTAGCCATCTGGCCCGGGACTCTTGTTTGTTGGGAGACTATTACTGCTCCAACTTCCTTGCCAGTTATGGGTCTGTTTAGGTTTTTTATTTCTTCCTGTTTCAGTTTTGGTAGTTTATACTTCCCTAGGGATGCATCCATTTCTTTCACATTGCCTAACTTGTTGGCATAAAGCTGCTCATAATATGTTCCTATAATTGTTTGTATTTTTTTGGTGTTGGTTATGATTTTACTTACTTGGGTCCTTTCGCTTTTCTTTTTTGATAAGTCTGGCCAGGGCTTTATCAATCTTATTCCTTCAAAGAACCAGTTCCTAGTTTCCTTGATCTGTTCTACTGTTCTTTTAGTTTCTGTTTCATTGATTTCTGCTCTAATCTGTAATTTGCTTCTCCTGCTGGGTTTAGGCTTTGTTTTTCTTTCTCCAGCTCCTTTAGATATAAGGTTAAGTTGTATTTGAGATCTTTCTTGTTTCTTGAAAAAGGCTTGTATTGCTACATACTTCCCTCTTAAGACTTGCTTTGCTACATCCCAAAGGTTTTGTACAGTTGCGTTTTAATTTTCATTTGTTTCCATGATTTTTATTTATTTATTTATTTAGGCAATCCTTATAAATTATATTTATTAGTATGATCAAGATAAGAAAAGGTTTTGAGCTTTGAATATAAAATATAGCATCTTTCTCTGACTCTCTTTGCTAAACATTTCTTCTTTTTTTCCATTCTTTTCTTTGCTGTCTTCCCTCTTTCTGGCTTGAATTTCCTCATCAGATCAAAAAATACCTTGTCAACAGTAGTTTGAGTTTTAGCAGATGTTTCTACATAGTTAACATTCCACTGGTTGGCTCTGGTTTCTGCCTCTTCTACAGAAACCTGTCTTTTATCTTCTAAATCTGATTTGTTACCAAGCAGCAGAAATAGAAAGTTCTCATCTTCTTTTACTCTTAGAATCTGTTCCCTGAAGTCAGCTGTGGCTGCAAAGGATTCCATTTCTGTAGCAAAGTGCTGCAGAGCCTGGGCAGCAGGAAGACGAGGACTTGGCGTGCTCTGCTCTCCGGAGATCCACCCTCCTCCTGGCCTCCACGATTTTTTTTTAATTCTTCTTTAATTTCCTGGTTGGCCCATTCATTCTTTAGTAGGATACTCTTTAGCCACCATGTATTTGAATTCTTTCCAAATTTCCTCTTGTGATTGAGTTCCAGTTTTGTCAGGGACGGTGCGTGATCTGCCCCTCCCGCCAGGCCCAAGCCACCAGAAACTTTGGTGGAGGTACCTGTGAATGTGAATGAAAGCCCCTCTGGGCTTTCCCTGCCTAGAATCCGCAAAGCCATGTACCCTGTGGGCCGAGGCACTATGTCCTTTGTGTGCTTATCCAAGACATATAGTTCCATTTAATCCTCCTCCTGGTAATCATATTTGTGTAACTCTTACCTGTATTCCTTGATCCCTCTGCCTCAATGGTCTCAATTTCTGTGAGTTTAAGCAATCACTCTGTACCCTGCAGTAACAATACTAATCCTATCTCTAGGGCGGGTGCAAAAGCAGTTACAGATTTAACTGCACCACCCAACTTCCTCACTTTTGAATAATAAAAGACGGGGGCCCTTGTCAGTCAAGAGAGACAAAGGAAAAGGCAGAGCCAGAAAAAAGGGCAGATGGCCTGCAAGGAGAAAGTAAGAGAGTCTAAAAAGAGAGAAAGAGAGAAGCAAAAAAAGCAGAAAAGAGAGAAGCAGACAGAGAGCAACAGAGACAGAAGTAAAGCAAGAGGGCAAAAGCCAGAGCTAGAGAGCTAGAGCTAGAAAGCCAATGCTAAAAAGCCAGAGCGTGAGCCTGAGCCCGCTTCACAGGTCTCTCCTGACTGACCTCGGGTCTGTCAGCTTGCATCAGATTTCCGTGCTCCTGTCATTATTTCGCCCGCCAGACATTCCGTGGTTCGGGACCCACATTTCTGCCGAGGCTGGCCCCCAGCGGTAACACACTACTGTGGTCTGAAAATATGCAGGAAACGATCCCAGTTTGGGGCACCAGGTGAGACCTGATTTGTGACCCAGTATGTGATCTGTTCTAAAGAATGTTCGATGAGCACTCAAGAAGAATGTGTATTCTGTTGCTTTAAGGTAGAATGCTCTGAACATATCTGTGAAGTCCATCTGCTCCAGTGTGTCATTCAAAGTCCTTGTTTCTTTGCTGATCCTCTGCTTAGATGATCTGTCCATTGCACTGAGTGGGGTGTTAAAGTCCCCTACTATTATTATATTATTATCAGTGTGTTTCTTTAATTTTGTTATCAATTGGCTTATATAATTGGCTGCTGCCATGTTAGAGGCATAAATATTTACAACTGTTAGATCTTCTTGTTGGATATGCTCTTTATGATATAGTGTCCTTCCTCATTTCTTATTAAAGTCTTTGGTTTAAAATCTAATTTGTCTGATATAATGATTGCTACCCCAGTTTTCTTTTGATGTATACCAACATGACAAATCGTTTTCCACCCCTTCACTTTCAATCTGGAGGTGTCTTTGGGTCTAAAATGAGTCTCTTGCAAACAGAATATGCTTGGGTCTTGCTTTTTCCCCCCAATATTGTACCTTGTGCCTTTTGAATAGAGCATTTAGTCCATTTACTATGAATAACTACTGAAAGATACAAATTGAATGCCATTGCAATACCTGTAAAGTTACTGTTTTTGAATATTGTCCCTATTCCTTTCTGGTCTATGTTACCTTTGGGCTCTCTCTTCACTTAAAGGATCTCCTTCAATATTTCTTACAGGGGTGGCTTAGTGACCAAAATTTTTTTAGTTTCTGTTTGTCCTGGAAGTTTTTTAACTCTCCTATTTTGAATGACAACCTTTCTGGATAAAGTATTCTTGGTGGCACATTATTCTCATTTAGCACCCTGAATATATCATGTTAGTCCCTTCTGGTTTGTCAAGTCTCTGTGGATAGTTCTGCTGCCAATCTAATGTTTCTACTCTTGTAGGTCATGGACCCCCTGTCCAGACATGCTTTCAGGATTATCTCTTTGTCTCTGAGATTTGCAAGCTTCACTATAATTTGTTGAGGTATTGACCTATCTTTATTAATTTTGAAGGGGGGCCTTCTCTGTGCCTTCTGGATTTGAAAGCTGGTTTCTTTCCCCAGATTAGGGAAATCCTCTGCTGTAATTTGCTCCAATATACCATCTGCCCCTCTCTCTCCTTCCTCTTCTTCTAGGATCCCAATTATTAGTATCAACTTGCTTTATGGTATTACTTACCTCTCGAATTCTCCCCTCATGATCCAGTTGTTTATCTCTCTCATCTTTTTTATTCTCCATCATTTAATCTTCTATATCACTAATTCTCTCTTTTGCCTCACTTATCTGAGCAGTTACAGTCTCCATTTTTTATTGCATCTCATTAATAACTTTTGATTTTGACTTAAATTTTAGTTTTATTTTTCTAGAAAGGGATACTCTAGTGTCCTCTATGCTTTTTTTCCAAGGCAGCTAGTATCTTTATAATCATTATTCTGAGCTCTAGTTCAACATCTTATATTCATACTGATTACATCTCTGGAAGTCAATACTGTTCTTTTTTTTGAGGTGAGTTTCTCCATCTTGTCATCTTTTAAAAAATATTTTATTTATTTGACAGAGAGACAAGAGAAGGAATATAAGCAAGGGGAGTCAGAGAGGGCAAAGCCGGCTTTCTGATGAGCAGGGAGCCCAACATGGGTCTCATTCCAGGACCTCCTGCCCCAGTCTTATCATTCTGCCCAGAAAGAATAGATGAACAAGAGAACAAAATACTAAAATGGTACAACAGCAACCCCAGAGAAATGCACACTAAACAAATTAGAAGAGACATGAAACAAACAGAAAGAGATAGACAGAGAGAGAGAGAGAGAGATAATAACCAGACAGGTGAACAGACAGACAGAGTGATACACTGGATCCTATGTGCGTTCTGGTGTGTTAGAAGAAACTGCATCCCAAAATTATAAAGAAAGAAATATATATCTGATACACATATCATATACATATATATATATATATATACACACAAAAATTAAATTATTAAATTAAATACAATGGACATATAGGATATAACTATAAAAATAAAAACTTAAAAAGACATAAAGAGCTGATAAAATAAGAAATTTGTTGAAACAGAAAGAGAAAAAAATTAAAATTGAAAGACTAAAGAATTATGAGGTAAAAACCATGAACTCTATATACTGTTTTCCCCTAGTGTTGGCGGTTGGCAATTGTGTATGATTGGTAAACTTGATCCATAGCCTGATCTCCTTGCTGATATCCTGGGGGACTGCCTATTACACTGATTCTCAAGTGTCGCTCCCCCAGGCAGAACTGCACCGCCCTTGCCAGGGGCCAGGCTGAATAAGCGGCTCCAACTGCTGAATGGGGCTTTCGTTCCCTGAAGCCGTTCCCTGAAGCCTTTCCACGTCACTTTAGGGGACAGAAATAAAAATGGCAGCACCCTAATCTCCAGCTCCAGAGCCAGAAGTTTGGGGCCCCACTCCTCAGTGCACCCTCAGGGAAAAGCAGTCAATCATTCCTGTCTCCCTGGTCTCCCTGCGCACTCTGTGTTCACCTGGCCTGTGACCGAGCATTTCTATGTCAGGCACACAACCCCGCTTTGAGTCTCCAAGCCCTATAAGACTCCTGTGGCGCGTACTTGCACCACTCCCCCTGGGGCAGGAAGGGGGGTGGGTCTTGCCAGTTCTGCCACTTGTTGGGTCCCTGATCAGAAAGTGGCAGCCCAATCATGCCAGGGTTCTGGGTTTATAGAAACCCTGAGCTGAAAGCCCATTCCTGGGCTCAATGATTAATTGCCCCTGGATTCCCCTGCTCTGATGCCTGTGACACCAGGTTCCTGAGACCACACGGTCCCGTCTAGGATTCTGCCTCACTTTGCCACCTGAGCCTTTTTCAGGCAAGGAAGCACCTCACCAGAGCGGACTACTGAAAGTTCCGATTCTGCACTCTGCAAAATCACTTTCTGGTACCCAGCTTATGGAGGCTCCTTCCCCCCCGCAGTTTGCCTTCCTAATATATCGTCTTGTCTTCTCTTCTGTACTGCCTACCTTGCAGAAAATGGTCGATTTTCTATTTGTAGAATTGCAGCAATTCTTCTCTTAGATCTCCGCTTGAGTTCACGGGTGTTCAGAATGATCTGACAGCTATCTAGCTGAATTCCCGGGACCAGACAAAACTAAGGCCTCCTACTCCTCTGCCATCTTGGAAAGTTCAGTGTGATGGTATTTGAAGATGGGCCTCTGGGAAATAGTGAGGTCACAAGCGCAGAGTCCTCATGATGGGGATTAGTACCCTTATAAGAAGAGATGTGACAGAACTTGCGTCCTCTCCTTCTGGGCTGTGTGAGGATATAACACGGAAGCTGCTAGCTCTAAGCCAGGAAATGAGTCCTCACCTGACACTGGCTCTGCAGATACCCTGGTCTTGGACTTCCTAGCCCCCAGAACTATGAGCAATGAATGCTACTGTTTAAGCCGCCCGGCTATGACAGTCTGCTAGAGTAGCCTGAACTAAGACAGAAACAGTGTCTGGAAAGCTCCTGGCATGGTGCTTGCATATACTGTTTCTCAGTAGATAGCAGCCACTGGTATAGATCTTTCTAAACCCACACCCATTTTAGGTAATTAATTTCACCAAGAAAGAATACAAGAATGATTACAATGAAAAGACAGCATCCTCCATGGACTTGCAGGGGTTATTCCAGACTGGTCTTCAGAATGATAAGGCAAATAAAAAGGGATTTAAAAAGATTTTGGATTTGTGGTGAATTTGGTAGATTCAGAGTTAGAATCTAGGAAGACTAGGAATGAGGGGATTCTTGAGACATTAAAAGCAGGATAGTTAGCTATTTCAGTTTTTAGAGGGGAGGGGATATTTACTACCAGGAGAGGTCAGTACTGGAAAAGTATACTGACCTTCCTCTTTTTCCTTCCCTCTTTTTTCCTCTTTTTCCTGGTAACACTGGGGAACAGGACTGAGCATTCACATTCTCCCTGCTTGTGACCTCTGCTCACAAGCTCACCCCCTGCTCAAAAGCATGTGCTCTTCAGTTCCCTACCTAGGCACTTGCCGGGCAGGCTCGGGACTTATCCAGGGAGACCAGTTGTTCAGCATACAAATGGGTGGAAAAATTCTGTTTGTGGGGGAAAGAAACAGGAAGCCTTATTTGGCCACAGGTCCAAGCACTGCTCTCCAGTTAGCATTAACAGCCATAAAGCTGTTATTATTTCTACCTGACATCTGTGTCTGTTTCTAAATTGGTCCAGAACTCAGAAGGGAAAAGAGATATAATTAATTATCAACCATGTGATTAATTATCACCTTCATAAACCCCAACAGATAGAAGCCTATTTTATTTCATTGGCAAACCCCTTGCAGGCTGGCAGGAAAAGGATATTTTACAAAATCAAATGAGGTTGTAGCTATGAGTGACCTTAAAGATGATCTTATCCAATATCTTCATTTTTACAGATGAAAAGATACACAAATGAAATGGTCAAGTGACATAATGTATGTCAAATTCTGTGAAAGCCTATAATGCAAATTGTTCATATGACTGATAGTCTGAGAAGCAGTCTTTAGAAGCTATAACCCCAGAATTAAAAACAGACTATAGAAATATAGAAAATAGATTATAAGTAATAGAAAATAGGTTATAGATTAATATGAAGCAATTTTAGAAGGAGAGAAGTTTCCCTAAACAAAAGTGTTACCTCCAGGAAACACCTTCAAGCCATGAAGAAGGGATCAATATTTTGGCGTTGTTATTGTTTCTTTGTTTTAATCAGCAAAAAATACCTACCTTTGATCAGTAAGACTACTTACCCACAATCTTGAATAACAGCTTAAGTGTCTAAAGAAACAAGTGTTTCCCCTCTCTCTAATCCTGCCCACCTGCTATAATCAGGTCCTCTTATCTGTTAACTAGGCAGGACTCACAGGTAAGGCAAGGGTCCTGGGCACCTCAAGACATAAGACAAGACATAGAAGACCTTGTGGCCATACACAATCATTTCTCGTCTTATCGTTGCTTCCTACCATCACCCTCACTTACTAGATTACTTAGGGCTAGCTTTTGGAAACTGTATGATCCGGGGTGAGTGGGAGAGAGTCCACCACACCCTGTCTCTCTCACTGAATAGAGCTATGAAACCTGGAAAAGATGCGTGATGCAGGTACTTGAAGATTTTGAAAAGTGTACAGTAGCAGATGGACTGGAGAAGACCAGAATTCAAAGTACTTCCAAAGCAATTCCTCTACCCCATCCATAGTCTGAATGCAATACACCAGAAATGGGCACCAGGGTACAGACCAAAGAGCTCCTAGAGATACCTAGTTGTGGCTCCAGCATCAACAAAGGAAACTATAATCTCAAATATAAAATACTCTGGTTTTCCCTTCCTCTTCCTTTTTCTTTCCCTCTTTCCTCCCCTCTCCCTTCTTTCCTTTCCTCTCATGTCTTCTCTTCTGTGTTCCAGCCCCCAGGGATCTAATGGTAGTGACAGCATCCATCTACAGGAGCCAAAACTACAAGGGAGGGGAACCCACCTCTGAACTCAGTGGCACTGTCATTGCCAAAGGCTGAGACCATCCCCTGCTGCCTTTTCTCTTTCTTTGTCCTGTTTCTGCTTGGCCAACGTAGGCCAAGTTACAGACGTGCATGACAGAGTGAACTTTGTGGTCAGAGACTGACAAGTGGCCCCAGGGAATTAGAAAGTACCAGGGAAATCATGGAGAGGAAGGAGCTTGGCAAAGCACCTCCATAAAGTTATCTTTTTTAAAAAAATAAATTATTGGGCTTACTAACTGTACATGCACAAATCTGATTTTAATTTACATATTGGTCCTTTGAGAAGTCTGCCCAGGTGCCAGACTGACCACTGGGTGACACACACATACAGATCCAAATAGCAC
Organism: Spilogale gracilis; assembly: GCA_004023965.1. Classification (NCBI taxonomy): domain Eukaryota; kingdom Metazoa; phylum Chordata; class Mammalia; order Carnivora; family Mephitidae; genus Spilogale; species Spilogale gracilis. Next base: position 58,668 of record PITA01006938.1, on the reverse strand, counting down.
TGCCAAAAGCTTCGAGAAACTGAGCTGACATAAGAGCCAGAGCTCTCAGAAGGAAGCCTAGGAGCATGGAACTCGCAGCTGGAACCTAAACCAGTTGAATGAAAACTACAACAAAAATATCAACATTCTCCCTAGGCTTTAAGTAAGATCTAAAATCTCAGAACATAATATTCAAAATGTCCAGAATACAATCCAAAATTCTTTGCCATATGAAGAATCAGGAAAATTTCAACTCCCTTGGAAAGGACAATCAACTAAAGCGAACACAGCAGTAACACAGATGTTAGAATTATCTGACAAAAACTAAGATACAAAGCTCCAACCAGCAATCATGAACACTGCAGAAACCAATGGGCAAAAGAAAAAGTCTGAGGCAAAAAACAGATGACATAAACAAGAGTTAGGTAGAAATTTTGGAATTGAAAAATACAGTAACAAAAAAAAAAACCTCAAAACAAGCAAAAGAAAAAAAAAACCCACCTCTGATGGGCTCAAGAGCGGAATGGAGATGACAGAGTAGGCTAGACTGGGCTTCTTTGTGGTATGGTAATCTCAGGGTTCAAGGAGGGTGAGGTGAGGCCCAGAGCCACAAGGCCCCTTAAGCTCTCGGCTCTGGACTCATACAGTGTAACCCCTGTCATAGTGTTTTGGTGAGTGCATATCATAAGAACAGCACAGAGATGAAGGTGAAAAAATAATTAGACTATCTCTGGATGAAGAGAAGCTATTAAGACTGCTCTTAAATGGATGTGGACACAGGGATCCATGAATCATTAGGATCATTATTTCAATGATACATCATACCCTTCCAAGGGAACGAATGCTACAAATATCAAAGGCCATGGTCTACAGTTGGTATGGCAGTAAAAGAGACAGTGAGACACAGAGAGGTTTAGTGTTTTGCCTAAGATCACACAGCTTGTTAAGAAAAAAACATAAAGCTAAATCCCAGAACTGCTGATTCCACGGACGAGTCCTCACATCACTCAGGAGGAGCCACACGGTATTTTGAACACCGGCTATTTAACCGGTGGAAGAATAATGAACAATACATGTATAATGGGTTAACATTCATTCATTCATCATTCAGATCCATTTAGTGAAGGCAATCTGTGCAGGCACTTGTGGAGTCTATGAAAAAACCAAAGTGAAGAGACTCAGTAAGAGCTATTCATTATGTAGCAAGAGAGGTCCTGACCCATTCAGTGCTCCGAGACCTAGTGCGTTCAGTCTCCTGTGTTCCTGGCACTCAAAGCTTAATTTGTCCATTGAGGCAAAATTCACGTAACATAAAATTAACCATTACTCATCTTACATTGTAAAATTCAGTGTCATTTGGCACATTCACTAGGCTACGTAACTGTTATCTGTATCAAGTTCCAAGATGTTTCTGTCGGCCCAAAAGGAGAGCCTACACCCATGAAGCACCACTCCCCATTTCTCCCTCCCCCTGCCCACCGCAAGTCTGCTTTCTTTCTGGGGATTTGCTTATTCTGGATGTTTCAGGTCAGTGGAATCATGTGCCTGAGCTTTTGTCACTTTTCTTTCACTTGCACATTTTTGAGGTTCATCTACGCTAAAAGGTGTACCAGCACTGCACTATTCTTATGTACAAGATAAGCATGAATGACACCCACAGTAAGGCACTGTATGGACAGACCACGTTTTGTTTATCCATTCAGTAGTCGATGGCCGTTTGGGGCTCTTCCCGCTTTCTGGCTATCGTGAAGGGCACTGCTACAAACATTCACGTATACAGTTGTTTGAGTACCTGCTTTCAATTCTTTGACGTATATAATCTAGAGTGAAATTCCTGGATCCCGAGGTAATTCTATCAAAGCATTGTCTGGATTCTAGATTTTGACAAGGCTTCTTAAAATGGTTTCTGATTAATAACATGCTGCCAGCATTACCTTGTCTCTGAAGTCAGTGTGGTTCTGGAGGATGGCTCTGTGGTACGTGGCTGTCCTCACAAAATCCTGCATCATGTTCTGCTGCTGGGAAATGCAGCCGTAAAACTGTAAGGGAAAGAGAAGGACAGGGAGAGTCAACAACCCACAAGGCATCACCTCTGTGAGCACCTGGTTCTTACAGCCCCCTAGGTCAAGGTGCGCAGAGCCTAATACGCAGGCCAGTTGAGGCTCTGGCAGATGCAGGAACTTGTCCATATTCGCCCTATTTGTAACGTCCGGACCTGGAAGTTGACCCGACTTCAGAAGGCACTCCATGCAATCGATTCAGGCCTAGATACTGGCCAGAGAGGTGCACAGGGTCCCTTCTCAAAGCAGAGGCTATAAGAGTACACAGATCAACAGTAAGAGGGGTGACAGTCAGAAGGAGGCCAGAGACAAGAGGGACATCCCTAATGAGCCTCCTGAGCCAGGAGAGAAAAACAGGACTTGGACGGAGATACTGAATGAGAGCAGGCCTGGGGCAGCCAGTGGTGGTGATGGTAACCCTGACCCGGCATGCCAGCGGGTGACGGGGTACACACAAATCCGTGAACACTGAGTCACAAGTACCAGCACTGTAAATGCCCCCATCTGGGACAGTCTGCTATGTTATGGGCACGAAGATAAATGATTCACATACATCCTCTAATCAAGTTAAATCACTACAAAAATCAGATGAATTTCATTCCCCAGATAACAAAACTGAGGCTCAGGGAGATGCGGCCACTTGCCCCCAAGTCCTGACAACTTGAGAAGTGAGAGCATGATTCCAACACAGGGAGCTGTTGCTGCTGTTACTGCATGGTGGGAAGGGGCAGGGCCACGGCCACTGCCTCCTCTCCACTCACCAGCTCGCCCAGGTATGTCCACAGGTGTGTTCGCAGGTGTGCAACGTGCCTGACCTGGAAGTACTGTACGGCAGACGCCTCTTCTGTCCGCTGGCTGAACACCGAGGCCTCTTTTTTCTCCTCCCGGCATCTTTTCAAGGTATTTGAAAATGAGCTGAGATCTGCAAGGGAAAAAAGCAGACCCATTTCTACACTTGAGGGAACCGCAGAACTGACCACTGCACTTTTACACAATTATGAGAAACTATTAGAAGATTCAAAGGGCAAGTCTATCCCTGGACGCACACATGACAAGGAATGGCAAGGTGGAAACGGGAGCCACACTGAGATGTGACAGCCTTCCTTACACTTGTCAGACATATTTGCCTTCACCAGTGTCATGTTACACAGCGTAATGGAACACATGGAGACTGGGCTCAGGGAATTCTGCTGATCCTCTGCTCACAAGGCTTACAGGCTTATTCTAAGTATATGCTCTGGGGAAGGTGGCTGTTGATAGTAAGGTAAAAAAAATATATGTGAATACAAAATATACATAGACTGAATCTCATTCTTTTGTCACACAGTTTTTTGGGTTTTTTTTCGTATTTACCATTCTCCAGGTGTAGAGAGAAAAAGTAAAATAACTGAAGAGATGTGAATACAAGGAAATGCTTTCTATTATTTGAGGAAAAGAAATACATGGATGATGGTTCAAAAAAAATCCCAGAAGTGTTATTACTCAGAGATAACACTGCATACACAGTGGTTAAGCTTTGTGACTTCTGCTTTAGCACTCTTACATCCTTGCCCAGCGGTCCTCGTCCCCTGTGGTCTTCTCCTTCCCCACCGCTGGCAACGTGGCCAGGTTTCTCCCTTACAGCCCACGCTGGCTTCTGGATGGCCACACATTCTCTGTTCACCATGAGCTCTAGCCCGTCACACTTTGTCTGCCCTTGCAGGCTACCCTCTACACCCTCTCCTTGCCCCCTACAGCCTCCACACCCCCACCATGCGGAAGTGCTTACGATTTCCCACATCGACCTGGCCCTGGCCTGGCTTCTTCACTTGGAACCCTCTAGATCTTCTCTTTATATTCACTTTGGACACCTAATTCCTATTCATCCCTCAAGATTCAGCTCAACCAGCCTTCTCTCACCCTATGTTCTGGAACATCCACAGGCACGGTAGGCCTCAACAATTGTGCTCTGGGGAGGGTGACTGTTGATGGTAAGGTAAAAAAAAAAAAATATGTGAATACAAAATATACATAGAATGAATCTCATTCTTTTGTCACACAGGTTTTTGTTTTTTTTATTTTTTTTTCCGTATTTACCTGAAATCACCTGAAAAGATTTTTTAGACTATGGATGTTGGACCCTCATCCCACACCTGGTAAGTCAATTAAAAAAAAAGTAATTTTTTTTTAAAGATTTTATTTATTTGACAGAGATAAAATAAATTTTATTTATTTGACAGAAAACTGTAAGGCACTGATGAAACACAGCCAGAGAGGGAACACAAGCAGGGGGAGTGAGAGAGGGAGAAGCAGGCTTCCCGCTGAGCAGGGAGCCCAATGTGGGACTCGATCCCCGGTCTCCGGGATCATGACCTGAGCCGAAGGCAGTCGCTCAACAAGCTGAGCCACCCAGCCATCCCCCCCAAAAAGTAATTTGTAAATAACTTCATCATATGAAATTTTAAAAACTAAAAAAAAGAAAACTGGAAATGAAAAATGATTCCTAGACATAACCACTAACAGTATTTTGGGATAAAATCTCCCAGTAATTTTTTTTCATGTGTTTTTATCTAATCTCTACATTACTTATAATAATAGTATCATATTCTAATGTCAATACTTTTCATAAAGAATCTCTCGACCACACTTGAAGCTACAAAGCCCAGTAACTACAATGTCTTTTTGCTCCTGTTTCTCCTATTTGTTCTCAGAGGCAACATCAGGGCCTTAGTAGATCTTAATCTCAACAAGGTTTTTAAGTATGTTCCTTCAAATTTTGGACCTACTTATTTGCTAACAAGTTCCACTGGATGTCAAAAGTACCAACCTTATAAAACCATATTTTTTTTAAATTTGAATTTTGTTCTCTCTAAAAGATACTGGATGATGTTTTGAAACTTTAAGATGTTTGAAAACTTTGTAAGATAAAAACATGTAACAAACTGGGTATAAGGGGAACACACCTCAACACTGCAAAGGCCTATCCATGACAGTCTTGGGGCTGACATCATGCCCAACAGTAAAACATTGAAAGCTTTTCCTCTCAGACCAGAAACAAGACAAGGGTGCTCACTCTCACCACACTCCTATTCAACACAGTACTGGAAGTCCTACTCAGAGCAATCATGCAATAAAAATAAATGAAAGGGATCTGACTTGGAAAGGAAGAAGCAAAACTGTCTCTATTTGCAGATAATATGATAATATGTAGAAAATCCCAAAGGACCCCACCAAAAACCTCTTATAACCAACAAATTCAATAGTGTTGCAAGATACAATATCAACATAGAAAAATCAGTTGTGTTTCGAAACACCATCAATGAACTACTAGAAAGAGAAATTAAGACAGCAATCCCATTTAAAGTTGCATCAGAAAGAATAAAATACTTAGGAATAAACTGAATCAAGGAGGTGATACCAATTATCTGTATTCTGAAAACTGTAAGGCACTGATGAAAAAAATTGAGGATGAGACAAATAAGTGTAAATATATCCTGTGTTCATGGATTAGAAGAGTTAATGTTAAACTGTCCATATACCCAAAGTAATCTGCAGTTTTAATGCCATCCCTATCAAAATTCCAATGGCATTTTTCACAGAAAAAAGAAGAACAATTCTGAAGTTTCTATAGAACTGCAAAACCCCTAATAGGCAAAGAAATCTTGAGAAAGAAGAACAAAACTGGAGGCATCACACTTTCTGATTTCAAACTACATTGCAAAGCTACAAATTAAAATGGTATGGTATTATCATTAAAAAAGACACATAGGGCGCCTGGGTGGCTCAGTGGGTTAAAGCCTCTGCCTTCGGCTCAGGTCATGATCTCAGGGTCCTGGGATCGAGGCCCACATCAGGCTCTCTGCTCAGCAGGGAGCCTGCTTCCTCCTCTTTCTCTGCCTGCCTTTCTACCTACTTGCGATCTCTCTCTAGGTAAAATAAATAAAATCTTAAAAAAAAAAAAAGACACATATATTAATGGACCAGAATAGAGAGCTTTATGCTTATATACTCAATCAATTTACAACAAAGAAGTCAAGAATATATAACGGGGAAAGGATAGTCTTAATAAATGATGCTGGAAAACGGATATCCGCATACAGAACAATGTAACTGGACCTCTATCTTACATCATGCACAATAACCAACACAAAATGGATTAAAGAGTTGAACATAAGATCTGAAACCATAAAACTTCTAGAGGAAAACAGCGATACACACCTCAACATTGGTCTTGATAATGATTTTTTTGAGTTTGATACCAAAAACAAAGGCAACAACAGGAAAAATAAGTGGGAATACATCAAAAGAAAAAGCTTCAGGACAGCCAAAGAAACCATCAAAAAAAACAAAAAAAGGCAACTGTTAAATGGGAGACAACATTTGCAAAGCACATATCTTATAAGGGGTTAATATCCGAAATACAGAAAGAACTCACACAACTCAATAGCAAAAAAAAAAAAAAAAAAAAAAAATCAAAAATCAATCTGATTAAAAAATAGGCTGAGGAACTGAGCAGACATTTTCCCAAAAACACAGATGGCCAAGAGATAGTTGAAGAGATGCTTCATATCACCAATCATCAGGTAAATGCAAATCAAAACCACAATGAGACATCATCTCACACTTGTTAGAGTGGCTGTCATCAAAGCAACAAAAAGTAACAAGTATCAGGGAGAATGTGGAGAAAAGGGAGTCCTTGGGTACTGTTGGCAGGAATGTAAATTGGTGCAGCCTCTGTGGAAAACAGTACGGGCATTCCTTGAAAAATTAAAATAAAACTGTCATATGATCCAGCAGTCCCACTTCTGGGTGTATATCCAAAGGAAGTGAAATCATTATCTCCAAGAGATATCTGCACCATCATGCGCACTACAACATTATTCATAATAGCTAAGACATGGAAGTAGCCTAAGTCTCTGCCAATAGATGAATGGATAAAGATGTAATATATGTGTGTATATATATGATATATGATATCATATCTACTTCTCCCAGTGAAATATTATTCAGCCATGAGACTGAAGGAAATTCTGTCATTTGGGACAACATGGATAGAACCTGATGGCATTAAATTAAATAAGACAGAGGAAGACAAATAGAGTATTTTATCACTTATATGTGGAATCTTCTTTTGAAAAGTCAAATTCATAGAAAGAGAGAGTAAAAAAGCAGTTGTAAGGCACCTGGGTGGCTCAGTTGGTTACGTGACTGCCTTCGGCTCAGGTCATGATCCTGGAGACCTCGGATTAAGTCCCACACCGGGCTCCCTACTCGGCGGGAAGCCTGCTTCTCCCTCTCTCACTCCCCCTGCTTGTGTTCCCTCTCTGGCTGTGTTTCTCTCTGTCAAATAAATAAAATCTTTTAAAAAAGAAAAAAGAAAGCAGTTGCCTGGAGCTGGAGGGCAGAAAAGAACAGGGAGAAGTTGCTACAGGGGATATAGATGTTTCGCTGTAGGCGGCACAAGGTCTGAAGACCTAACACATAACATGGTGTCTGTCGTTGCTGACAACGTACTGTGTAACTGAAATTTGCTGAGAGACCTAAAATGTTCTCACAAAAAAATAAAATTTCTCAGACATATGAAAACATCCCAGAAGGTATCAGATAATATTGACTCAGCTCTAGTCTCTTGGCACCTCTCCAATTCCCTCTGAGCTCTCAGAGACTGCCAGCAGTGGTCTGGGTCACCCATCTGTGAGTTCTTTGAGTCCTGGACATCTAAGCTGTTTGGGGCTTTCAAAGCCTACAGTAAATTCATTTGTTCAACAAATAGTCTTTTGAATATTCTTTTATTTTTTTAAGATTTTATTTATTTATTTGATAGAGAGAAACACAGCTAGAGAGGGAACACAAGCAGGGGGAGTGAGAGAGGGAGAAGGAGTCCTCCTGTGGAGCAGGGAGCCTGATGTGGGGCTCGATCCTGGGACTCCGGGATCGTGACCTGAGCCGAAGGCAGACGCTTAAGGACTGAGCCCTCCCGGGCGCCCCTCTTTTGAATATTCTCAACAGTTGCAAGTCTTCATACTCTGGGGGACATCTAAGCTTTTAATACAGTCATTTATAATGGGTGCCTAACTTAGTAAACAGGATGTGTGACAAGTTGGAAAGTATCACTTTTAGTTAACAAACAAGATCATAACTATCAAGTAACACGGATGGTCTTGGGTCACTCGCCAACTATCTCCAAGGGAAAATGGAAAAGTTCCAGCAAAGTTTTAGGTCATACCAGCATCTGTGCAATACATAGATGGATTTCCAAAAGAGTCACTGATTTATCACCTCTACTATGTTTCTACTACAAAATATTGTATTGTTACATTACAGACACTATAGGCACAAATCAGAATCTCTTGCTTGACAAGTTTAAGATGTCTTTATGGGATTTAGGAAATAAGGAGCATCCAGGAAAGTCCAGTAATCGGCACAGGCAGTGAACCCCTGCCTATGCCGATTTCTGTCCCGATGGCTCCCGGGAGAATGTTCTTCACAAGCCACACTTGCCTTTATTTTAATAGCTAAATAGATGCGTGCAAATAAAGGAAATGTCTGTGCTTCCACATGATGTATAAAGACTGTTCTTAAAAAAACGTACTTTCAAAGGAAAAGAACTTTAATTGTTGATTTCTCCCTCCCTTCAGTCTCTAGAAGAAAGGATTCTGGAGGACACCGTCTTAATCTATTCAGGCTGCTCTACAAAGTACCACAGACTACACAATTTTTAAACAACAGAAATCCAATCCTCACAGGTCTGGAGGCTGGAGGCCCAAGATCAAGGTGCCCTCATGGTCCGGTTGTGGTGAGGACCCTAAGCTGCAGACTGCTAGCTTCCAGATACGTTCTCACATCAGGGAAGCAGCAAGAGACCTCTCTGGGGTCTTTTTTAAATCACATCCCCAATGCCCTACCTTCTGATGCCATCATCTAAAGGATTAGGTTTCAAAACACAAGCTTTGCGGGAGACACCAATATTCCATCTACAGCAATGCTCAGGGGCAAATCCAGGATGAGATGCAACACGAATAAGCCACTTTCTCTTTCTTGGTTCTCCAAACTAGGGGGAGGGAATTTTTATAAGAGAAGTGAGGGAATCTTTAAGTCCAGCAGGTAACTTTGCCTTTGGAGAACATTCTGGCAAAGAGAACATTTATTATTAGCACTGTTTTTGGACAGGAAAACCTTTTGATCTGCAGAGACCACTTGTTTAAAAGTAGCCATCCTTGGCTCCCAGAGAAGATAAAAGAAAGGCATGCTGTTTAGAACATAATCAAGTCTAAACGGACATTCACATTTGCATATTGGCTCCTTAGGCAGCTCAGGTCACAAAAGATGAGAGGCTAGGGGTCAGAACCACTGCTGTGGAAGAAAGAGGTCCCCAATGGGGACCGGAAGTCTGAAGCTGAGGGCACAGGGTCTAAGGCTGGAGACATGACCTCAATGACAAATACAAGCCAAGTCCCTCTGACATAGGCATGACTTGTGAGTAAAATGGGAACTCCTTTCAAAGGACACACTTGTCCACGCTGCCCTGGTGGAGCGGGCACTGTGGCCATGCTATCCTCAATGGCCATGTTTTGTCATTTTTCACCAAAAACACAAAGATGTAATTTTTCTCTATCATACAGATATTAAGCATGCTACTGCCATGATTCTAATTACTTTCCTTTGATTCTCAAGCTTGATTTCCATTTCTTAACAAGCCCTTACTTTTCCATTTCAGCATGCAGCTCTACTTGTGGATCAATACACTACGAAGACACACCATTTCCTTATTGTTGTTCCTTCAAAAAGAACCAGATTGAAGGGATATGTTTTTGTTTGCTCGCTCCTCTTAAATAGCCGCTATTTACAAGTGATACTGTCTGTAGTGCTTTCCATACAGTTTATTTACCAAGATACCAGCATCTTTCTTTGCAGGAAAGGGTACCACCTGCCTGACTGCATCAGCTGCTCAGGCCACATGTCCCAAAATCATACCAGAAAACACACAACTGACAGTATGATAATCACGGTGTGGATTTAAAAAAAAAAAAAAAAAGCAATATGTCAAACTCTAAACATGGTTGCAGAACTGCTTTTGGCTATCTTGATGAATTTATATACAGCCTATTTTAATTTTCTCTAGCCCATCAGCTCAAGTTTGCCAAATGGAGCTCATTTTACTGGGCACCTGAGGAAGCAATTACTTTCTTTTTTAAAATCTTTATTTTTTTGTTACATTCAATTAGCCACTGTACAGCACATAGTTTCTGATACAGTGTTCGGTGATTTAATGGTTAAGTATAACCCCCAGTGCTCATCACGGCACGTGCCTCAATACCCATCACCCTGTTATCCCCTTCCCCGCCCCTCCTCCCTTTTGAAACCCCCAGATTTTTTTCTCAGGGTCCACAGACACTCATGGATCATCTCCCTCTCTGATTTTTCCCTCTTTGGATTTTCCTTCCTTCCCCTATCAGTGAAAAATATCCAATGGAAAAAAGACAGTCTCTTCAGTAAGTGGTGCTGGGAAAATTGGACAGCTACATACAGAAGAACAAAATGGGACCATTCCCTTACAGCACACACTGGGATGAACTCAAAATGGAAGAAAGACCTCAATGTGAGACAGGAATCCATCAAAATCCTAGAGAACACAGGCAGGAACCTCTTCGACTTGGCCAAGATCATGTCACAGAAGGCAAAGGCAACAAAAGCAGAAATGAACTTTTGGGACTCTATCAAGGTAAACAGCTTCTGCACAGCAAAGGAATAGTCAACAAAACTAAGGCAGCCCACGGAATGGAAGAAGATATTTGCAAATGGCATTACGTACGGAAGCAATTTCTTTTCCTGTTGTCAGGAGAAGGCAGCAATGCTGACCACTTGCCCCCATTCAACTGTCCTTCCCCAAGCTTCCTGCTCTGGGTGCTTTCCCCCTCAGGATGGAAATGGCATAGATGTTGGTCTTCTCTCTGTGCTGCTGTGTAAAATTCAACATAAGGCTGGTCCTTTTTATGTCTCATACAACCAGGTTTTCTTAGTCAAGTAGCAAGAGGACTTAGATATAAAGCAGACTGAGTGGTCAACAGAGCATTATTGTGAGACACTGGATATTTCTCTTGGATACATGAGAAAACTAGAAGAATGAGCAGCTTCAGCAAACTTCAAGCTAACTTCTCCCTCATAATGTTTCTGTCTCCTTTAGGGGGAGAGGGGACCAAAAACAAAACAAAACAAAAACCCCTTGTCTACATTCCATGAAAGCAACTGCCAAATCAACCTCTCTTAAAACAAAAGTACTTATGCTGAGAAAATGAATGTATTATTTGGCTTTTTGCAATTTGCAACCAGACCTATAATTCGTAATCCATACAACACTTACCTAATACTATTTTTGTCCTACCAAAACATTAGCACAGAGCATGGTAAGGGCTCCTGGGGAGTATTTTGTGTACTTGTTACATCTCCTAATGTTAAGAGTATTATGCAAAAACAGTTGGGTCACATATTTTGTCACATTTCAGAGGCAATATTCATGCATATCTTAAAAACCAATTAAACACTTGCAGAGATGATCAGCACTGACCTAAACATTAGTCAAAAAGTAGGTTGTGGAGGGAATTTTGTTCATTTGTTTGAATGTTGAACAAAGTCCCTCACCCCTATGGAATCCCAGTCCTCTGGCCCTGACTCTCCACCCACAACAGGGAAAGTCCACAGTTTAAGAACTGTGTGGGCTCCAGTAAGCAGAAGGAACAGGGGACAGCCTTGGACGGAGGGATAACTGCCTGAGCCTGAGCAGGAAAAAGAGTCTAAAGCAGGGACATAAGTGAAAATTGTTTTGTTGGCAAGTGGTGGAAATTCAACTAGGTTTAACTGAAATAGAAACGTTATGGCTCACAAACTGAAAAATCAAGGATTAAAACTCTATTTTCAAGAATGGCTGCGCCTGGACGCTCCAATGTTATTTTTAAGACACATCCTCTCTCTCTCTTCCTCTATTTCTTAACTCTGTCTCTGTCTCCCTCTTTCTAGCTCTGTCTCTTTCTCTCTTTCTTACTCTGTATCTCTCTGTTTGGGCTTCCTGCTCAGGGGAGAAGACAACCCCTTACAGAACAAGATGGCCACCGGCATCTCCACAACTACAGTGCTCCAGCTCAGCAAATGCCTCCTGCCCAAAATGTTCCAACAAAAGCTCCAGACTGAGCTCCACTGAACTTGGTGAAATTAAAGACCCATTTTGAATCAATTGTTCCGGCCGGGGGTCCATACCAATTGACCAGACTTGAGTCAGCCCCACCCAGACCAAACCAAAGGAAAATTGGGCTTCTGTGAGCAAATAAAAGAGGGTAAAAAGTCAGGCCAAACCACAGCTGGCCGCCGCTAAGGGAGCAGTAGAAACGTTACAGACTAAGGGGAAACAGGGTAAGGAGAAATGAGAGAATCTATGTGCTTCAGAGGGCAAAGTGGAGGGAGGTGAGCCATGGAAAATGGACTTTCAGCTGCTTGACTTCTGAAATCTTTGAGCTTGAGCTAGCCAAGGGAGGCTGTGCTCCCGGCCCAGGGTGCTGTTGTGAGAGATCACCACAGAGCAACCGAGCCAACACTTCTGGTCCGGGAATGCGTGGTTTCCCTGTCCCTGCCACAGTCACCAGCTTCCTTTTCCTATCCACCCCTCCGTAAGATGATCTCGCCCTGCTCACAGCTCCGATGCTCTGTTCATACCCCAGGACCCCAAACCCCACCCAGCAGAGAAAGAGCATCAGATCCCACATCCCACCTCAGTTAACAATGAACGGCTGAAAAAGGGTCACACAGCCTGAACCAGGAGACTCGGAGAGACCAAAATACAGTGGCTGACTCTGGGGTTCTAAAGGGAGGGGATGATCATACGTCCTCATCCACCTGTCCCAAATAAATTATCAATACCATCCCCTTTCACACCCAAAAGATTTCTGGTAATTGACAGTTACCAGACGGGGAGGTGTGTGGGGGAATGGGCGAAATGGGTGATGGGGATTATAGTACATTTATCATAATGAAATAAATAAATAAAAACTTTAAAAGGATGAAACTTGGGGGGGGGGAGTCCTGATTTGGATAAATTAGTTAATCATCGCAGCTATAAGATATTGTAATCTCAAAAGAGGTGGCCATGCTGGGTCAAGTACAAGAGGAAAAGGCAGCTGACAGAGATAACAAAAAGATGCAGGTGGGAGAAACCATGCAGGGAAAACCTAGGTCCCTACTGTGGTCCCGGGACACTCTACTCCTTGGTCTCAACAGCCACGAGACAGTTCCTCACAGAAACTTCCCTTTTTGAACTGATTTTTAGGTAGCCTTAACAGCACAGAAATTCCATCCACTTTCCAACAATGCCGGGTTTTTTTCCTCCTGATTCTTTGCCAGTTCAACGAAGTTCACCAGGAGTTTTCTTGCTTCGGGTTTGGGTTTAGCTTTGGGTTTTACCAACAAATTTACATTTTTTTTTCACACTGTAGTCATTTCGAGGATTTTCTTAAAAACTGCGCCATACTTTTCACTTTGAATTCCACAAAACCACTTAGTCCTGTGAAGGTCAGAGAGACAAAGGTTCGTGGAGAACAGAATGTATATTCTGAAGCACTTGATGCGTACTGACAGAGGGGCTGACTGTTTTATCTGGTAGCCTGAGCCATTACTCGGTGGGGCCCCCTGGCCTGCGCGGGCCCCCCCCAGCAAGCAAAGCAATGCAGGTGGGCAGCAAACAAGGGCATAAAGGTTCATTTCCAATTGGCTTAGAGTTACAGATTCAAAATGATGTTAGCAACTAAAACAATGTTTTTATAGTTGCTGAAGCCATATTCCCTACATTCTCCAAACAACTAATTCTGGATAAACATTAATATAGCCCAACATAACATTCAAATAATTGAAACAGCAGCCTGTACTTCAAGAACATCTTATTCTGGGTATTTTATTTAGCCAAGTGAAAATTTAATAGGTAGACCAGAAACACAAAAACAAAAACAAAAACAAAAACACCTCTCTGGCTTCTCTTTACGTATTATCTGTAAATGAATGAGACAGAAACCCCCTGAAGCTTGGTTGAGAACATCTGCCCCTGTTAAAGGGCAAAGGAAAGAAGGTACTTTGCACCTGGAAGATTTGAGACTTCAAGTCACATAAAAAGACCAGTTCAGATGACAAAGAGCATCCTTTGGTTTTGCAACACAACTTTAAGATCTAGCTCTCTTCCCACTCAAACCTGCATTTAACAATAATACAACATATTTGTGCTACCTTGCAAGAATTTTTTTTGGGGGGGGGGAGCAAAATGTACCTACTGTCGTTTTCTCAATGGCAGGAGTCTGTAATTGGCTGAAAGCATGGAAAGGCACATGCCTTCTGAGCTCAATCTCTGTTGTCCTGTTTTCTCTCACATTTTTATAGCTGGTCCACTGGGTACAAAATGACTGAGCACAGACTAAATCCAGCCCTTAGGCATTTTTAAACTTGGCTATCATGTGTCTTAAAAATCAGAAAAATTTCACAGGAAATGTGAGTTTCGGGCTAAAATTGTACAGCAGGATAACTCTGGGTCGGAATTTCTGTGGTCACAATCAGCACAAGTGAAGTAGCTGCTGCCACTTTTGAAGGCACACGGGTCCTCCAGTTCACCATGGCTCCCACCATGCTCTTGTTTGCAGCCAGCCCATCTCTTACACTTCCACAACCTACCTGGTCCCTGTTGGCATTCGAGTCTGCACTCCTATAACTCCCAGGTTCTGCTACAAAACTAAATGGACAACAAGTCTGCAACTTAAAATATCAACTACTCCCCCTCTATTTCTAAGCACCATGAAATCATAAAAGCTATAGAAAATGACAGTCAAACACAGTTTACCCATGCTATCTTTTCAGCCAATTGTCAGTTTCACTTTGAACCTATGGTAGAAGCTGTTGACCTTCTTGGCAACGAGTTTATTTGACTATTCTGGGCAGAACCTTATGAGAGCAGATTCAAACTCTAAGCTCTTTGATCAACTCTAGTCATGGGTCCCAGGCATCCCCAGACAACCCACTTTCACAGGAATATGGTGCTGCTGACTGCCCTCAGCTGTGAAGGTGAGTTTTTATTAGCTCATCCACCTCCCCCAGCCTCTGCCTACAGCTAGAAATGATCTAGGGGACTGAGGAGCATGACATGTATGCCTAAAGAGCAATTCCACTCAGGACGGATGCCCACAGCATGCACTGAATTATCCTCACTCCCTAACACACTGACCCAACCACCTACATCTGTGATGAGCAGCTATGGGTTTAGCAACAGTTGAATGAATGTTCCTTGGTTGGCATCCATCTGAACTTTGCTCTTATGGAATGGTATATAATATGGACCTAAAGCCAGGAGGATTAAATCCAGGAATATTGGTTACTAGGCAACGTTTTCATGGCTACAATGGCAGGTCTTTTTTTTTTTCCCCCATGTATGACTTACCTGAAGCTTTAACTGCACACCAGCTCTAGAGTGTTGAGTTTAGAACACTTAATATTCTCATATGAAGGATGTTTCACATATGATTAGGGACCCACCTGAAAATGTTTCTTTAGATAAAAAAGCCAAAAAAAGCTTTGCTAGTGCAGCCTGCCCAGCTGCCCCTGCTCTGCCCCTTAAGGACACTGGGGATCTTGTGAATTGATAATGTTTCCTCTTTTCCTTGGGTACCAGGATGCTCAGCCAAAATCATGGGTCAGCAGTAGTATTTGTGGGTCCTGTTATATGCAGATTGGTGTTTTAATTTCCTCTTGGCCTTAGTCGTCTGTGCTTTCTCTATTTTCCCTGATCTTGAAATTTTTGATCTTTATGTTATTACATAAACGTGTATGGAAACAGAATTTTGCAGTGGAGAAACTGGGAGATGGATGCCTGAATGGATGATGGACAGAAAGACTGATCTATTGATTCCATTGTCCCTATGTGAAGATTTAACAGACTGGTGAAAACAATCTGCAACTTTCTGCCTCACTTTCCACACAATAACCCCCCCTGCTCTGAACAGCAAATACAAGGACTTTGGAAGAAACAGTGTTCGTCCCATATGCTGAAAGCAGATGGGAGCTGCACTGTCTTCACAGTAGCATCTGCCCAGGAACCAAAGTGAAGAGGAGGAGGCTGGGGGAAAGAGCAGGAGGGGAGAGAAACACAAAAGAGCAATCAGGAGTGGAGAAGAGAGATACTTCCTGCTACCAATCTCAGCCATGGTTAAAAAGCAAGCATATATTTATGAACTGCTCCATTTGATATTTTCACATTTATGCTGTTATTTAATTCAAGCCCCGCTGCCAAGAGGTATCATGCTCTCCACTGTACAGATGAAGGGGAGACACAGACACAGTTTTCTCAGAGTCAAATTAGCGAGGCCAACATTTATTCCAATACCAGTGTCTGCATTATAGAGAGTGGGAAATTCTAAAACACATGACATTCTTAAGGGGCATGCTCTACACTGGGAGAAAAAAAGAACAAAGACAATTAAGATGTACTATATTGAGGTAACATAAATAACAGGGAAATGACATCAGCTATAGTCGGAGAGACTGGCTAGAGAGGGAAATGATTTTTATTCCAAGCATCATGAAACCATGACAGCAATGGGTGCTATGTGTGTAAATGCAGAATTTCCTTCTTTGGAGAAGTTTCTTTAAAGACTAGTTATCCATTATTCTGTGGTGGCAAAACTTATTTAAAATACTTAAAAAAACTTATTTAAAATACTCCAGCTGATCTCTCACTATCCCTATAAACCAGATGACCATCAATGACACAATGTATAATTAATCAGAGTAAAGCAACAAGAACACCAAATTTAGAGTGCTAGCAGCATCATAGCTGAATAAGACACCCCTTATCCCTACCCCCCACCCTAATGCCCAGCAACAATTTGGTCTCCATCCATGGACAAAAGTGCCTTTGTGGGAGTTTGGAATTCAGCACTGTATATGAAAAGACCAAGGAGGAGTCTAACCACACCATATGTTAGCTGCTAGGCACACAGATCTTGATTCCAGCTGTGGACCCCATAGGGACCCATGAACGAGCTCCAACACCTCTCAGCCATTGTCTGAGAGCCCCCAGAAAACATTACCTTAGACAATCTTATACCCATGGATGAGAGAGCTTTTGTGGAAATACAGGTTTTCAATGGATAAGTGCCAACATAGGTTAGGAAAAAAAAAGGAATTTGGACAGACTGGAGACGGTAAGAGAAAAAGTCTGGCTTTACCCATGTCACCTCCTTCCAAGAAAGCACAGCTTAGGGCTGAGAGATCGTCCTGCCCATGATTTCTACCATGGAAGAAAGAGAGTATATAAGTTCCCAGCTTCCCCAGCTGTGTGGAATGCAGCCAAAGATGCTCATTTCTCTTCCACAATACTGAACCATGAGAAGCATGACTGGGGATAGGAAGAGACTGGCAAAGCAGCAGATAGGATGCAAAGAGGGCATTTAACGGACAAGAATCTTACTAACTGTTTGTGGACTCCATCAAAAAGCTCACTAACCACTATGGGGCGCCTGGGTGGCTCAGATGGTTGAGTGACTGCCTTCGGCTCAGGTCATAATCTCGGAGACCCAGGATCGAGTCCCACATCAGGCTCCCTGCTCAGCGGGAAGCCTGCTTCTCCCTCTCTCACTTCCCTTGCTTGTGTTCCCTCTCTAGCTGTGCTTCTCTCTGTCAAATAAATAGATAAAATATTAAAAAAAAAAAAGTTCACTAACCAGCTGCTGGAGACACCTTGCCCACAGATCTGCCCAGTTGGCCCACAGGCATCTCCAGTGCTGTGCATACCTCATTCCTACACACCTCCCCCCTAAGGCCAGCTCTCTGTGTGAGCTCCTGATGGTGGCAGTGAGAGTAAGCTTTGGAAGATGGCTAGTGAGCATGTACAGAAAGCCTAAAACTGTGGGTCAGGAAGAGACTGTCAACTTAGGCTTGAGCATCATCTTTGGGGAAACAAAGGGAAACTGTCATCTGGTCTAGAGCATTGCAAGATTGAAAGAAGGCATTAAGGCTTAAGAACTCTGCCACATGATGGAGCAAGAAATATGGAGCAGGTGTATCCACAGGTCTGAGACAGTCTCAGATTCCTTGGCAGAGCTGATGGATGGGATTTTGCTTCTAGCTAGGAAAGACTGGAGGAGATGGTACTACTTCACATATGAAGACAGCTATGTAAATTTCAAGGAACATGAAAAATCAAGACAAAATGACATCACCAAAAGAGCACAATGATCTTCTGTTAACCAATTATAAAAACTGTGATTTATCCAGTAATTAATTCAAAAGAACTGTTTTTTTTCCTTTTTTAAATTTTTTTTTCAAAAGAACTGTTTTAAGGAAACTCAATAAGCTATAAAAAAACACAGGAAGACAAATCAATGAAATCAGGAAAATAATACATGAATAAAATGAGAAGTTTTACAAAGAGATAGAAATCATAAAAAAGAATCAAATAGAAATTCTGGAGCTAAAGAATACAATGAGTGAAAAAAATCTAATGGAGAATATCAACAGCAAACTGGATCAAACAGAAGAAAAAAAATCTGTGAGTTAGAAGACAGAACTTCAAAAATGTCCAGATGAAAGAAAACAAAGAAAAAAAGAATAAAAAAGAGAGAATAATACACAGAACAGAGGACAGTTACATAAATGTATGTTTGATTACTTAAAACACAAAAGAGTGAACAAAGCGTATGTGATCAATGAGATACCATAAAAAGAAACAATTTACAAATTTTGGGGGTCTAGAAGGAAAAAAAGAGGGAACGGGGGCAGAAAACTTCTTTAAAGGAATAATGGTGGTGGCCAAAATAACCCAAAAGAAAAGGGAGAAGACCCAAATTAACAAAATCATGAACAAAAGGGGAGTGATCACGACTAACACCAAGGAAATAGAAACAATCATCAAAAATTACTATCAACTATTATATGCCAATATGTTTAACAACCTAGAAGAGATGGATACATTCCTAGAAACCTATAAGCTCCCAAGACTGAAACAGGAAGACATTGACGATCTGAATAGACCTATATCTAGTAACAAGATTGAAGCAGTGATCAAAAACCTCCCCCAAAACAAGAGTCCAGGCCCAGACGGATTCCCTGGGGAATTCTACCAAACATTCAAAGAAGAAATAACACCTATTCTCCTCAAGCTCTTTCAAAAAATAGAAACGGAAGGAAAACTTCCAGACTCTTTCTATGATGCCAGCATCACTCTAATCCCCAAACCAGACAAAGACCCCATCAAAAAGGACAACTTCAGACCAATATCGCTGATGAATACGGATGCCAAGATTCTCAACAAGATCCTTGCTAACAGGATCCAACAATACATTAAAAAGATTATTCACCATGACCAGGTGGGTTTTATCCCAGGGATGCAGGGGTGGTTCAACACTCGCAAAACAATCAGTGTGATAGAACAAATCAATAAGAGAAGAGAGAAAAACCACATGGTACTCTCAATTGATGCAGAAAAGGCATTTGACAAAATACAACACCCGTTCCTGATCAAAACTCTTCAAGTATAGGGATAGAGGGAACATTTCTCAACCTCATAAAATCTATCTACGAAAAACCCACAGCAAATATCATCCTCAATGGGGAAAAACTGACAGCCTTTCCTCTGAGATCAAGAACAAGGCAAGGATGCCCACTCTCACCACTACTATTCAACATAGTGTTAGAAGTCCTAGCAACAGCAATCAGACAACAGAAAGAAATAAAAGGAATCCAGCTTGGCAAAGAGGAAGTCAAATTCTCTCTCTTTGCAGATGACATGATACTCTATGTGGAAAACCCAAAAGACTCTACCCGCAAACTACTAGATCTCATACAACAATTTGGTAATGTGGCAGGATACAAAATCAATGCACAGAAATCAGTTGCATTCTTATACACTAACAATGAAAATTTAGAAAGGGAAATCAGAGAATCGATTCCATTTACTATAGCACCAAAAACTATAAGATACTTAGGAATAAACCTAACCAAAGAAGTCAAGGATCTGTACTCGAGGAACTACAGAACACTCATAAAAGAAATTGAAGAAGACACAAAAAGATGGAAGAGCATTCCATGCTCATGGATCGGAAGAATAAACATTGTCAAAATGTCTATACTGCCCAGAGAAATCTATACTTTCAATGCCATCCCAATCAAAATTCCACCAACATTCTTCAAAACATTAGAACAAACAATCCTAAAATGTATATGGAACCAAAAAAGACCCCAAATCGCTAAGGAATTGCTGAAGAAGAAAAGCAAAGCCGGGGGCATCTTATTACCTGACTTCAGGCTTTATTACAAAGCTGTGATTACCAAGACAGCATGGTACTGGCACAAAAACAGAGAAATAGACCATGGAACAGAGTGGAGAGCCCACATATGGACCCACAAATCTATGGTCAAATCATCTTTGACAAAGCAGGAAAAAATATCCAGTGGAAAAAGGACAGTCTCTTCAATAAATGGTGCTGGAAAAATTGGACAGCTACATACAGAAGAATGAAACTAGACCATTCTCTTACATTCTCTACACAAAGGCAAACTCGAAATGGATGAAAGACCTCAACGTGAGGCAGGAATCCATCAAAATCCTGGAAGAGAACATAGGCAGTAACCTCTTTGACATCGGCCACAGCAACTTCTTTCAAGACACGTCTCCAAAGGCAAAGGAGACAAAAGCGAAAATGAACTTCAGCGACTTCATCAAAATAAAAAGCTTCTGTACAGCAAAGGAAACATCAACAAAACAAAGAGGCAACCCACAGAATGGGAGAAGACATTTGCAAATGACACTACAGACAAAGGGCTGGTATCCAAGATCTATAAAGAACTACTCAAACTCAACACCCAAAAAGAAGATGAACACATCAAAAAATGGGCAAGAGACACGAAGAGGCACTTCATCATAGAAGATATACAAACGGCTAACAGACACATGAAAAAATGTTCAGCGTCACTAGCTATCAGGGAAATTCAAATCAAAACCACTCTGAGATACCACCTTACAGCAGTCAGAATGGCCAAAATTAACAAGACAGAAAACAACAAGTGTTGGAGAGGCTGCGGAGAAAGGGGAACCCTCTTACACTGTTGGTGGGAATGTAAACTGGTGCAGCCGCTTTGGAAAAGTGTGGAGATTCCTTAAAAAATTAAAGATAGAGCTACCCTATGACCCTGCATTGCACTACTGGGCATTTACCCCAAAGATATGGATGTAGTGAAAAGAAGGGCCATATGCACCCCAATGTTCATCGCAGCAATGGCCACAATCGCCAAACTGTGGAAAGAGCCAAGGTGCCCTTCAACAGATGAATGGATAAAGAAGATGTGGTACATATATACCATGGAATACTATGCCTCCATCAGAAAGGATGAATATCCAACTTTTGGAGCAACATGGACTGGACTGGAGGAGATTATGCTGAGCGAAATAAGCCAAGAAGAGAAAGTCAAGTATCACATGGTTTCACTCACTTGCGGTGCATGAGGGGTAAACTGGAGGACAGTGGGAGAAGGAAAGTAAATGGGAACTAGGGTAATCTAGGGAGGGAAATGAAACAACAGAGACTTTGGACACAGAAACAAACTGAGGGACTTGGAGGGAGGGGGGTGGAGGGATGGGTGAGCATGGTGGTGGGTACTGGGGACACCTAAAGCGTGGAGCACTGGGTGTGGGGAATGGGGAATGAATCTTGGAACACTGGAAAAAAAATTTTAGTAACAATAAAAAAAAAAAAGGAATAATGGTGGGAATTTCCCAAATCTCAAGAGAGATTGGTGTCTATGATGATCATAGGTACCAACGAAACTCAATTAGAAAAAAAACCTCCCCAGGGTGCCGGGACGGCTCAGTTGGTTAAGCAGCTGACTCTTAATTTTGGTTCAGGTCATGTTCTTAGGGTCTTGAGAATGAGCCCTGCATCAGGCTCTGAACTGGGTGTGGAGCCTCCTGAAGATTCTCTCCCTCTTACCTGACTCTCCAACTCATGTGTGCACACTCTCTCTCTAAAAAAAAAGGAAAGACAAGAAAAAGTCCTTCTCTAAAACATTATAATAAAATGAAATAAAACTGTCAAAAAACAAAGGCAAAGAATTTTTAAAAACAGGAAGAGAAAAGAAGCTTGTAACCTCAAGGGAAACCCAATTATTGTATCAGCAGGTCTCTCAGCAGAAACCTTACAAGTCAGGAGAGAGTGGGATTATATATTTAAGGTGCTGAAAGAAAAAAATTACCAGCCAAGAATACTGTAATTGGCAAAGTTATCCTTCAGAAATAAAGAGAGAAATACGGTCCCAGACAGAGATAACCTGAGGAAGTTCGTCACTACTACTAGACCTGCCTTATAAGAAATGCTGGAAGATTTCTTTAAGAGGAACCAAAAAGACACTAATTTGTACATGAAAACATATGAAAATACACAACACACTAATTCAGAAATACTGCGCTTCTGTAATATGGTGGTATGTTAACAACTTAACCCAAGTTTAAGTGTTAAAGGATAAGAGCACTTTTAAGGAGTATTAAAGATAACTATAGCTATAATAATTTG
This sequence comes from Spilogale gracilis, assembly GCA_004023965.1. NCBI lineage: Eukaryota > Metazoa > Chordata > Mammalia > Carnivora > Mephitidae > Spilogale > Spilogale gracilis. Next base: position 36,068 of record PITA01006938.1, on the reverse strand, counting down.
TGACTATAGTTAATGAATACACAATATAAAAGTAGGTAAATTGAGACATCAAAACCAAAACATGGGGAAGTAAAGGTTATAGGGTCCAGTTTTTGTGCTACTGCAGTTGTTTATATAAAATAGATTGTTATCTTTATGTTTTATGTAAGTATCATGGTAATCAAAAAGCCAAAACTTGCAGTAGATTCATAAAAGATAAAGAGAAGGGAATCAAAGTACACCACTACAAAAAAATAATGGATTTATGAAGGAAGACATAAAGAGAGGAAGAAAGGAACGAAGAAACTATAAAACAGCCAGAAAATAGTTAATAAGATGGCAGTAATAAGTCCTTACCAATAATAATTACTCCATCAACAATTATCCCAAATGTAAATGGGTTAATTTCTTTTTTAATGTTTCAAGCTTTTATTTAAATTCTAGTTAGTTAACATATAATGTAATGTTAGTTTCATGAATGAATGAATGTTTTTAATTTAACTTTTATTTTTTCAGTGTTCCAAGATTCACTGTTTATGCACAACACCCAGTGTTCCATGCAATACACTCCCTCCTTAATACCCACCACCAGGCTCACCCATCTCCCCAACCCCTCCTTTCCAAAACCCTCAGTTTTTTTCTCAGAGCCCAAAGTCTCTCATGCTTCATCTCCCCCTCTGATTTACCCCAAGTCACTATTCCTTTCCTTCTCCTAATGTTCTCCATGGTATCCCTATGCTCCACAAGTAAATGAAACCATATGATAATTGACTTTCTCTGCTTGGCTTATCTCACTCAGCATAATCTCCTCCAGTCCTATCCATGTTGATACAAAAGCTGGGTCTTCATCCTTTCTGATGGAAGCATAATATTCTATTGTATATATGGACCATGTATTTTTTATCCATTTGTCTGTTGAAGAGCATCTTGGCTCTTTACACAGTTCGGTGATTATGATCATTGATGCTATGAATATTGGGGTACATATGGCCCTTCTTTTCACTACATCTGTATCTTTGGGGTAAATACCCAGTAGGGCAATTCCAGGATCATAGGGTAGTTCTATTTTTAATTTTTTAAGGCATCTCCACACTGTTTTCCAAAGTGGCTGCACCAACTTGCATTCCCACCAACAGTGTAAAAGGGCTCCCCTTTCTCCACATCCTCTCCAACACTTGTTTCCTGTCCTGTTAATTTTGACCATTCTAATTGGTGTAAGGAGGTATCTCAATGTGGTTTTGATTTGAATTTCTCTGATGGCTAATGATGATGAATATTTTTACATGCATCTGCCAGCCATTTGAATGTCTTCTTTGGAAAAGTGCCTGTTCATGTCTTCCGCCCACTTTTTGATGTGACTACCTTTTTCTTGGGTGTTGAGTTTGAGGAGGTTTTTTTTTTTTTTTAAGATTTTATTTATTTATTTGACAGAGGGAAAACACATTAAGAGAAGGAACACAAGCACGGGGAGTGAGTGAGAGAGAAGCACGCTTTCCGCTGAGCAGGGAGCCTGATGCAGGGCTTGATCCTGAAAACCCTGGATCATATCCTGAGCCAAAGGTAGACACTTAACAACTGAGTCACCCAGGCACCGCTGAGGAGTTTTTTTTATAGATCTTGGATATCAGCCCTTTGTATTGTCACTTGCTAATATCCTCTTCCATTCCATGGGTTGCCTCTTTGTTTTGTTGGCTGCTTCCTTTGCTGTGCAGCTTTTTATTCTGATGAAGTTCCAACAGTTCATTTTTTGCTTTTATTTCCTTCGCCTTTGGAAATGTGTCTTGAAAGAAGTTTCTGTGGCTGATGTCCATGAGGTTACTGCCTATGTTCTCCTCTAAGATTTTGATAGATTCCTGCCTTACATTGGAGTCTTTCATCCTTTTTGAGTTTATGTTTATGTATAGTGTAAGAGAATGGCTGAGTTTCATTCTGCTATATGTAGCTGTCCAATTTTCCCAGCATCATTTATTGAAGAGACTGTCTTTTTTCCATTGGATATTTTTTCATGCTTTGTCAAAGATTATTTTCATGCTTCGTCGAAGACTTTACTCTGTTCCACTGGTCTATGTGTCTGTTTTTGTGCCAGTACCATGCTGCCTTGGTGATCACACCTTTCTAATAAAGCTTGAAATCAGGCAAGCTTTATGTGATGTGATGCCCCCAGCTTTGTTTTTCTTTTTCAACATTTCCTTATCAATTCAGGGTCTTTTCTGGTTCCATACAGATTTTAGGATTGTGGTTTCAGAACTTTGAAAAATGCTGGTGGAATTTTGATTGAGGTGGCATGGAAAGTATAGATTGCTCTGGGTAGTACAGACATCTTTTAAAAGATTATTTATTTATTTATTTGACAGAGAGAAACACAGCTAGAGAGGGAACACAAGCAGGGGGAGTGATAGAGAGAGAAGCGGGTGTCCCACTGAGCAGAAGCTTGATGTGGGACTTGATTCCGGGACTCTGGGATCATGAACTGAGCTGAAGGCAGTCACTTAACCAACTGAGCCACCCAGGTTCCCTCAGTATAGACATTTTCACAGTGTTTATTCTTCTTATCCATGAGCATGGAATGCTTTTCCATCTTTTTGTGTCTTCTTCAATTTCTTTGATGAGTGCTCTGTAGTTCTTCAAGTACAGATCCTTTACCTCTTTCGTTAGGCTTATTCCAAGGTATCTTAAATGGTTTTGGTGCTATAGTAAATGGAATTGATTCTCTAATTTCCCTTTCTATATTTTCATTGTTACTGTATAAGAACACAACTGATGTTTGTGCATTGAGTTTATATCCTGCCACATTAGTGAACTGCTGTATGAGTTCTAGTAGTTTGGGGGTTTTCTATATAAAGTATCATGTCATCTGCAAAGAGAGAGTTTGACTTCTTCTTTGCCAATTTGAATACCTTTTATTTCTTTTTTACTTTCTGATTGCTACTGCTAGGACCTCTAGTACTATGTTGAACAATAATGGCGAGAGTGGGCATCCTTGTCGTGTTCCTGATCTCAATGGGAAGGCTGTCAGCTTTTCCCCATTGAGAATGATATTTGCTGTCCGTTTTTCATAGGTAAATTTTATGAAGTTGAGGAATGGTCCCTCTATCCCTATAATTTGGAGAGTTTTAACCAGGGAGAGATGCTGTATTTTGTCAAATGCTTTTTCTGCATCAACTGAGAGGACTGCGTTGTTCTTCTCTCTTCTCTTATTGATTTGTTCTATCTCATTCATTTATTTGTGAATGTTGAACAACGCTTTCATCCCAGGGATAAATCCAACATGATCATGGTCATCTTTTTAATACTCTTGGGTCCTATTAGCTAGGATCTTGTTTTGAATCTTGGCATCCATATTCATCAGGGATATTGGTCTGAAATTCTCCTTTTTGATGGGGTCTTTGCCTGGTTTGGGGATCAAGGTAATGCTGGCTTCATAGAAAGAGTCTGGAAGTTTTCGTTTTGTTTCTATTTTTTTGAAACATCTCTAGCAGAATAGGCATTATTTCTTCTTTGAATGTTTGATAGAATTCTCCAGGAAATCTGTCAGGTCCTGGGCTCTTGTTTTTTGGGATGTTTTTGATCACTGCTTCAATCTCGTTAGTAGATAGTGGTCTGTTCAGGTTGTCAATTTCTTCCTGTTTCAGTTTTGGAAGTTTATAGGTTTCCAGGAATGCACCCATTTTTTCTAGGTCTTTACTTATTGGCATATAACTGTTGTTAATAATTTCTGATGGTTGTTTGTATTTCCTTGGTGTTAGTCATGATCTCTCCCCTTTCATTCATAATTTTATTAATCTGGGTCCTCTCTCTTTCCCTTTGGATTAGTTTGGCCAGTGGCTTATCAATCTTATTAATTTTTTCAAGGAATTAGCTTTGAGTTTTGTTGATGTGTTCTACTGTATCTCTAGTTTCTAACCCCCTGATCTCTGCTCTAATCGTAATTATTCCCTTCTTGTGTGTGGCATTGGCTTAAGTTGTTGTTGATTTTCCAGTTCTTTGAGATGTAAACAGAATTGGTATATTCAGGATTTTCCAGTTTTTTTGAGTGAGGCATGGATGATTATGTATTTCCCCCTTAGGACTGCTGTTGCCATATCCCATAGGTTTTGGACTGATGTGTCTTCATTCTCATTAGTTTCCATGAATTGTTTAAGTTCTTCTTTGATTTGCTGATTGATCCAAACATTCTTGAGCAGAATGGTCTTTAGCTTCCAAGTGTCTGAATTCCATCCAAACTTTTTCTAGTGGCTTAATTCCAGTTTCAAGGCTTTGTAGTCTGAGAATATGCAGGGAATAATTTCAGTCTTTTGGTATCAGTTGAGCCCTGATTTGTGATGCAGTCTGTGGTCTATTCTGGAGAAAGTTCCATGTGCACTTGAGAAGAATAAGTATTCTGTTATTTTAGGGTGGAATGTTCTGTATGTATCTATGAGATCCATCTGGTACAATGTGTAAATGAATTAATTACTAATTAATTTTCAATTAAAAGGCAGAGAATGTCTGTATGGATGAGCACGTGCATGTACACACACATACACAAACACGAGATCGAAATATATGCTCATTACAGGAGACTCACTTCAGCTTTAAGGAGACACACAGGTGCAGAGTGAAGGGACATACAAAGACATTCCATGCAAGTGGAAATCAAGAGAGCAGTGTATCTATAGTTGTATCAGAAAAAGTAGACTCTAAGCCCCAAACTGTAAAAACAGACTAAGAAGGTCATTATGTAATGATAAAGAGGTCAATTCATCAAGAAGATATAATAATCATAAATATACATGCACCCAACATTGAAGCACCTAAACATATTAAGCAAGTACAAGAAGATCTGAGGAGAGAAAGAGACAAAGATACAATGATGGCAGAGCGCTTCAATTTCCTACTTCAGTGTCCACCCAGACAATCAATAAGGAAACACTGGACTTAAACTGTACTTCAGATCAAATGGACAAAACAGATATCTACAGAACATCTTACCCAAGAGCAGCAGAATATACATGCTTCTCAAATACCTACCGAACATTCTCTACAATAGATCATATGATATGTTATAAAACAAGTCTTGGCATATTTAAGAAGTCTGAAATCATACCAGTATCTTTTCTGACCACAACTGTAGAAACGAGAAATCAATAACAGGAGAAAAGCTAAAGTTCATACATACATGGAAATTAAACAACACCCCCTGAACAACCAACAGGTCAAAGAAGAAAGAAAACATATTGAGACACTGAAAATGGAAAAAAACATACCAAAACCTATAGGATGTAGCAAAAGCAGTTCCAAGAGGGAAATTCTAATGTTAAACAATGACATAAAGAGAAAAGAAAGATCTCTAACAACCTAACTTTTTGTCTCAAGGAAGACCAAAATAAGTCCAAAGTTAGAACAAAATAAAGAAACAAAACCCCAAAAAACAAAGATCTGAGTAGATATACAAGAAAGAGAGACAATAAAAGAATACATCAATGAAACTAGAAGCTGTTTTTTTAACAAGAAAAAAAATCAGCAAAAATTTAGTCAGATTAGCTGTAAAAGATATGACCCAAAAAAGTATAATCAGAAATGAAAGATGAGGAAGGAAAGAATAATAAGACTAAAAGGCAACCTTCAGAATGGGAGAAGGTATTTGCAAATGACATATCCAATCAGAGTTGCTATTCAAAATCTATAAAGAGCTTACCAAACTCAACACCCAAAAAACAAATAATCCAGTTTAAAAATGGGCAGAAGACCTGAACAGACATTTTTCCAAAGGAGACACACAGATGTCTGTTAGATGGCTAACAGACACATGAAAAGAGCTCAACATCACTCATCATCAGGGAAATACAAATCAAAACCACAATGAGGTATTACCTCACACCTTTCAGAATGGCTACACTGAACAACAGAGGAAGCAACAGATGTTAGCAAGGATGCAGAAAAGGGGGAACCCTCTTACACTGCTGGTGAGAATGCACACTGGTAAAGACACTCAGAAAACAGTATGGAGGTTCCTCAAAAGGCTAAAAATAGAGCTACCCTATGATCCAGCATTTGCACTACTAAGTATTTACTCAAATGTTACAAAAATAATGATTTAAAGGAGCACACACACCCTGATGTTTATAGCAGCATTATCAAGAATAGCCAAAGTATGGAAAGAGCCTAAATATCCATCAACTGATGAATAAAGAAGTGGTCTATATATACAATGGAATATTACTTGGCTATAAAAAAGAATGAAATGTTGCTATTTGCAGTGATGTTACTGGAGCTAGACTGTATTATGCTAAGCAAAGTAAGTCAGAGAAAAAGGAAAACCATGTGATTTCACTCATACTGGAATTGAAGAAATGAAGCATAGGCAAGAAAAAAGAGAGATAAGCAAATGATAAAACAGACTCTTAATGAAAAAGAACAAACCAAGAGTTGATGAAGAGACATGGGCCAAATGGGTGATGAGTATACAAGGAGGGCACTTGTGAAGAACACTGTTATATGTTATATGTAAGTGTTGAATCACTAAATTCTACTCCCAAAACTAGTATCACACTATAATTAACTACTAGAGTTTAAATAAAACCTTGAAACTTAAAAAAAAAAGCAAAGAGGAGAGACTGCAACCAATACCATAGAAAAACAAAAGATCATTAAGAAACTACTATTAGCGATTTTACATGCCAACAAAATGGCGATCCTAGAAGAAACTTCTAGAAACTTACCAACTACCAAAACTGAATCATGAAGAATTAGAAAATCTAAAAAGACCAATAATGACTAAGGAGATTGAAAGGAGAAAGTAAAACTCATTGTTTGCAAATAATATGACCTTACATAGAGAAAAGTCACAAAGACTTCACCAAAATATGGTTAGAACTAATGAACAAATTCAGTAAAGTTGCAGGATAAAAAAATTAATCTACAGAAATCAGTTGCATTTTTACATATAACAATGATAGATCTAAAAAAGGAGGAAAAAACCCATTTACATTTACATCAGAAATAATAAGATACTTTGGAATAAATTTAAACCAAGGAGGAAAAGATATGTACACTAAAAACTGAAAGACTTTGATGAAAGAAACCGAAAAGCACAAATAAATGGGAATATATCCATGTTCATGATTCAGAACTACTGTTACCATGTCCATACTACCTAAAGTCATCTACAGATCTAGTGCAACTTCTATCAAATTCCAATGGCAAAAAACATATATAAAAAATTCCAATGACATTTTTCACAGAAATAGAACAACCAACCATAAAATTTGTATGGAAGCATAAAAGACTCCAGAGTAGCCAAAGCTGGAGGCAGGACAATTCCTGATTTCATATATACCACAAAACTATAGTAAGTAGAACAGCACAGTACTGTCATAAAAAGAGACACACAGACCAACAGAATAGAATTGAGAGCCAACAACAGACCCTCACATATATGGGGAACTAATATTCGACAGGGGAGTCAAGAACACTCAACAGGTAAAGGATAATTTTTTCAGTAAATGGTGATGGGACAATTGAATAACCACATGCAGAACAATGCCACTGGGCCTCTATCTTACACCATTCACAAGCATTAATTCAAAATGGCTTACAGACTTATAAGAACTAAAAGAATAAAATTCTTGAAAGAAAACGGGGAACAGCTCCTTGATAATGGTCTTAACAATGTTTTTTTGGATACGACACCAAAAACAAAGGCAACAAAAGTAAAAATAAGCAAGTGGGATTACACCAAAAATCAGCCAGAAAAAGATCAATAAAATGAAAAGACAGCCTACAGAAGAAAATACTTGAAAATCACATATCTGATAAGAGGTTAATAACCAAAATACTAAAAAAAAAAATTCACACAACTCAATAGCAAAATATATATATATATATAAAGAAACAATCCAATGTGGGGGGGGGGGGAGATGAACAGAGGACCTAAATAGACATTCTTCCAAAGAAGGCATACAAATGGTGAGCAGGTACATGAAAAGATGCTTGACACCACTAATCAGGAAAATGTAAATCAAAACCATAATGAGATATCACCTTATAGCTCTTGGAATGGCTATTATGAAAAAGATAAGAGATAACAAGTGTTGGCAAGGATGTGGACTCCTAGTGGAAATGTGAATTGGTGTAGCCACTATGGAAAACAGTATGGACATACCCCCCAAAATTAAAAATAGATTAATAAAATTAAATATATGATCCAGCAAGCCCATTTCTGGGCATATATCCAAAAGAAGTTAAATCACTATCTTGAAGAGTTATTATCTGCACACTTATGGTCATTGCAGCATTATTCATAGTAGCCAAGACATGGAAACAACCTAACTGTATATCTTCAGATGAATGAATAAAGAAAAAGGGGTATATATGCTCAATAGGATAGTATTCAGTGTGAGAAAGAAGGAAATCCTGCTATTTGTGACACTATGCATAGAACTTAAGGGCATTATGCTACATGAAATAAGCCAAACAGAGAAAGACAAATACTAGATATATCACTTAGATGTGGAATCTAAAAATACTGAACTCATAGAAACAGAGAGTAGCAATGATGGTAGTCAGGGATGGGGAGTGTAGAAAATGGAGAGACATTGATAAAAGGTACAAACTTCTGGTCCTAGGATGATTACATGTTAGGGATCTAGCACACAGCATGGTGAACCCAGTTAACAACACAGTATTATGTACTTGATGTTGCGAAGAGAGTAGACCTTGATTGTTCTCACCATAACAAACAAATGGCATCTGAGGTGATGGAGGTGCTTGTTTACCCTGCTGAGGTCACTGTTTTACAATATGTAAGTGTATCACATCAAGACACCACACGCCTTAAACCTACACAGGTACTTGTCAATTATATCTCAATAAAGCTGGGAAAAGAACACAAAAATAATAAAAACAAAGGAAATAAGCAAAAAAGAACATCAAGTTTATAAAATACTGTATTTTCCTGTCTTGTCTACACACAGGTACACACACACAGGCCTCCAATCCCAAGAGGTACAGTGTAGATGCCTACATTGCAGATGCGGGGGGCTCAGACTCAAACTAACCCGTGTGGCATCCAACCATGGCTCTTCTATTTGCTAGTTGTGTGATTGTGGACAGATGACTTCAAGATGTGCCTCCATTCTGCCCTTTGTAAAAGGGCGATAATAATAATACCTATCCCCTGGGGTTGTCGTTGAATTTACATATATTTGTTTACTTACATATGTGCATATGCAGATTTATATTTTATGTTACATGAAGATATGCTTATATTTACTTACATATGTATATATACTTGTGTATTTGTCTACTTATATATACATGTAATCAGTAAGCAGTCGTGTTAGATCACGTTGGAAATTATTTTATTCTGCAGGAGGAAAATGAGTGGACATAGGTGTGAATTTTATCCAAGTGGCCCAAAGAGCCCCTCTTATGGGTACATTGGCCCTTCTGAGTTTTTTCATTGAAGGTCTAGGACGGAAAGCACATAGCGCAATGGAAGGAAGCCAAGAAAGCCAGCTTTTCTTGGAAGGCTGCATGCCTCGGTGGTCAGAGCGCTGGGGGTGAGGCAGCTCCTTATCAAAAAGCATTCACTGATCACATTCAGTGGGCTCAGCAGAGGATGAGGGGCCGGGGAGGGGCCCACAAACAAAATTAGAACTGAGGTTCCCATCCTGCAGACTGTGTGGCTTCACACACACCCGTACACACCTGCACATGCACGTGCAGGCACACACACACGAGAACTACTACAAGGCAATGCATTGTTACACACAAAATGATGCAAGAGAATCTGTATTGAAAGGTCCCAGGGGGTGGATTGCTACATATTCCTTCCATGCAGGGAGGCTGCTTGGTGGGGATGGCCTGAAGCCAAGGTCACAGCAGTTCAATCTTTGAGTGGATGTGCGGGTGGGGAAACGGCCTGGTTTGCTTGAGTGGAGAGGCCAAGATACGGAGTTACGGAAACAAGTAAAGCTGAACAGAAGAGCCATTTGGTGATGACATAATGTTCAATGTGAGGTTGGACGTCATCTTTGCAACAGAGCCTGTGGGAAGGGTCTGATGACAGTGTTAGCGATTGAACTTTGGTCTTGCTGTGGATATTGTAGGGGACTCCTTGATCAGTTCCAGCGGACTTCGTTAGATTGCCCCATAACCTGCATTCAAGAAAGAAACCAGCTAGGGTCTTTCACCACTGTCCAGGACAGGACTGGCACATGCTGGGGACAAGCCACCACTATAGTGCATAAGTAAAATTCACCTATTTGGGAATTAAATGAGTTAAGAGATGTAAAATCTTAGAAGAGTGCCTGGCACAAAATTACTGCTCTTCTCCCCTCCTGCTCTTCTACTTTATCCTCCTCCTTCTTTATGAGTATGGCAGCATCAGCCAGAGTATGCATCCCGGACGCAGGGGGTCCTGTCTGCTGGGCCAGGGGAGGCAAGTACCGCCACACGGTAGTGCACTGCGCAAAACATTCACGGAGATTATGAAGAGAACAGTGTTGTGTGGAGCCCTGTACAGGCAAGCTTTACATGTCATACCCAACTTGGAAGTTCCTTTCATACTTGAAAATTCTAGAATAACCTCAAAAACCCTTCCCACTGTCACAGCAAAAGGCAGATCAAAGAGTGTACAGAGCAGAAAGAAATCATAATAGTATAAAAATGAGAGAAGAAATCCCCAAGGAAACTGGCAGCTGCAGCAAGCATTTTTTAAGTATAGGAGAAGAAAAGAGTTTGCAAAAAGAAAGAGTAGGAAGATCACTACTTTAAACGCTTGAAGTTAAGTAACTGCAGTTGAAGACAGAGAGAGAAAGCTTCACAGCTGGCAGGAAATACCTGCTTCGGCAGTCTCAGAGGTCAGCCTGCATGGAGCACAACAGCGCAGGGTACAGGACACAAAAGGACTCATGAGTGCTGTGGATTCCGGAAAACTTCAGGAAGCAAACTGGAAAGAGCCAGGACTGTTGCTAAGGGACTTACCTATTCTTTCTGAAGTTAAGATCAACTATTAGCCTCACTACTTACTATTCTGGTCTCAAAAGTGTGCCTGTAATATATACATTATATAAAAGAAGACAATTTAGAAACTGTATGCCATCAAAACCATATGGAGGTTCTAATCATTTACAACAAGTCACTTTGTTATCTCTTATCTCTAAAGGCTGAATTAAAGGAACTAAGGACAGGAATACAGCCAAGGTGGTCCCCAGGTAATAAGACCAGTTAAGATTTAGTTTGTGGCCAGATTGGGCAGAACAAGTAATTTTACAAAGAGGTAACGATATGATTGGTTTTTAAGTGGAAGTTAAAATAATGCAAACAAAGTGAAAGCATCAATTACCACAGACCTCACCTTGTTGGCAAATGGCCTCTCACAAATTTCTACTTCATTCATATTCATATCCACAAAATATACATTTCATTATAATGACCTCCATTTAATAGAAACTCACCAATGTCAAGGTGATCTCTGCCAGAAGCGCAACTGGGCAACATGACAAAGGATGGAAAGTGGAATCTCCACTTCTGTGGCTGCAAGGGGGAGTGTGAGCAGATGGAAGAGCAGGGGTGCCGGCAAAGGTGACAGGGGAGCTGGGCTGCAATGCCACAGGGGATCCCAGAGGTGGTGGATTGGCCTCACCACGGTGGTCCCACGGAGGTCAGCTCTTACTTTGAGTGAACACGCAGAGCATTCCAAAACCTCCAGAGGGCAGCACTGTGAATGCGGGGATGACAGGCCATCCCTGCTATGTCTCTATTAGAGCTATGACCACTCTGTCATGTGTGGGACACTGACTGGGGCATACAGCCACCTCCCTGCTGGGCTCCCAGCCTCTGGAGAGTGCAGCCCTGCCTGGGCCACTTTCAGATCTCCCGTGGTGACTACCGCAGTCCTGGGCTCCTCACGGATGACACCGCACACTGGGCTACATACAGGACATCCACCAATGTCATCTTATCAACATAGCACAAACAGGGATTATCTCTGAAACTTAGGAGGCTAAGGAACCACTCTCAGTTATAGAGCTAGAGCTTACTGGTGACAGCATCAGGCTTTGCACCAAAAAAAAAAAAAAAAAAAAAAAAAAATCATACTTTTAATTACCATACTACCCTGCCTTTAGATCAGGGGTAGGGAAATGATGACCCAGCGGCCAAATTCGGCCTCTGGTGGGTTTCCATAGAGCCCACAAGCTAAGAATATTTTTTTGTATTTTCACGCTTTTCTTTTAAATCAAAGCAAGACTATTTTTCAACAAAAGAAAATTATAAGAAATTCAAATTTCAGTGCTGACAAATTACATTTTACTGGAGTACAGCCAAACCCATTCTTTTCTGGCTGCTTCTGCACCTAGAATGTCAGAGTAGAGTGGCTGTGACAAAGGCCACATGGCCCATGGAACCTAAAATATTTACCAGCCGGCCCTTCATGGAAAGAGTATACTCATCCCATCTCTAGATACAGAGCTAAGCAGCAGACTTGCTTCTATGCTCAGATGCACAGGAGTTTGACACAAGAGGTCAGAGAAATCAGAGTGACGGGTGCTGGGTCAGCTGGGAAGCACGTCCACCCCATCTGAAGGCCATGCCTACCACCTGACCACACCTGGAACCAGTGAGGCGGGCACAAAGAGCTTGGCCCAGAGCCATCCGCTAGCAGAGGAGGTGTTGCTAATGGTCGTTCTGAAGGTCAGTGAGGATGCTCAATAAACCATTGACTGACTTGGCCACCTTGCAAGTAATAAGGATCGTACGGATGACTGGGCTCTGCAGATGATATGAAAATCACACTTAGTCTTGAGTCAGCAGCCTCTCTCCTGCTGAGCTCTCTGCAGAGATGCCAACAAGTTGCAGAACTGACAGATTTGAGTATCACCACCCTCTACTAGGGATGCTAACTGACTAGTGACAGAGCCAGGAGGCAAACAGCAGGAAGGGAGAGTGGCAAGCCAGATGCCCACACAATCCTGTACTCACATGACAAGAGGGGCTTGGGTGAGCCTTCTCTACGCACAGCCAGGAGAACCCAGTGGAAGCAGCCAAGAAGAGTTAAAGACAAGAAGCCAGCCCTGGGGCAGGGAGCTCAAGAGAAAGAAAGCCTCTGTTTGATGGGTCTCCTGCCAGATGGTCAAGCCTAATGACAGCCCTACCCAAGGAGGAGCTGGAACAAAGGAGTCACCACATCAGTTCTTAGGAGCTACCCCATACTGGATGGCACTAGCTGTGCCCTGGGACTTCACAGTCACTCTTCTGCAGGACGGCTACCCTGAAAATATGCAATAACAGGAGGGGTGAGGTAGCAGAAATCACATCCTTAGAAAACACACTGTTACAAAAAATAAAGCATAGGCTTTGGGGCCAGCATCCCCAGGCTTCAGTTTTATCTCTGATGCTACTTCTTCCCACATGATCATTATTAGGTCACTTAATTTTCCAGATCCTTGGCTTCATTATTAGGTCACTTAATTTTCCAGATCCTTTGTAAAATGAACAGAGTTCATTTATGGGTTATATATCCTGTGTGAGTCAGTATTAGGTTTATCTGCATACAACAAAGAAACAAAAACAAACAAACAAATAACCATGACTTAAATGAGAATGAGACAGTGATTTCTTTGTCTGTTATATAAAAGAAGTCCAGAATTCGGCAGTTCGGGGTTGGTGCAGCAGATGTATCAGATGCATCACCATTTGGACACAAGCATCACATATCCTCCTATGATGCACTTAAAACACACTTTCCATCATGAGGGTGCCTCATAGTCACAAAGTGACTGCTGCAGTTCCAGCAATTATGTTTACATTCCATCTTTAAAAAAAAAAAGGGCACCTGGGTGGCTCAGTGGGTTAAAGCCTCTGCCTTCGGCTCAGGTCATGATCTCAGGGTCCTGGGATTAAAGCCTGTGTCGGGCTCTCTGCTCGGCAGGGAGCCTGCTTCCTCCTCTCTCTGCCTGCCTCTCTGCCTACTTGTGATCTCTCTCTCTGTGTCCAATAAATAAATTCCAGGCAGCAAAAAGCAGAAAGGGGCAATGGATAAATGGCATCCTTCCTACATGACACAGCCCCTGTTAAGGAGACTTCCCAAAAACCAAATCCAACAACTTCAGCTCCATGGACATTCTATCCCATCTTTATCTTCATTATCCTGAAATAATCAGTCTCTGCCTTAATTCTTCCCTCTAGGCCTTCAACTGAGCAATACAACAGGCAGTAGCCATGCGCGGCAATAGAGCATGTGGGATCCAAATTCGGGTGTGCTGTTTAAGTGTAAAATAAAACCTACTAAGATTGTAAAAGAAAAAAAAATTACAAAAGGAAAAGAACATGAAATATCTCATTAACAATTTTTATACTGGTTTCATGTTTAAATTATAATGTTTTGGATTTTCTGTGTTAAACCATATTATTAGCGATAATTTTACCTGTTTCTTTTGGCTTTAAAAATGTGTTGACTAGAACATTTAAAATTCCAAAAGTGGAGAAACTTCTGGAGATGGATGTTGGTGATGTGGCACAATATGAATGTACTTAACACCACCAAATCATACTTAAAAATGGTGAAGTTGGTAAATTTTATGTTATCTGTATTTTTTTTTAAGATTTTATTTATTTATTTCACAGAGAGAAACACAGCGAGAGAGGGAACACAAGCAGGGGGAGTGAGAGAGGGAGAAGCAGGCCACCTGCTGAGCAGGGAGCTGGATGCGGGACTCGATCCTGGGTCTCCGGGATCACGACCTGAGCCGAAAGCAGTTGCTTAACCAACTGAGCCACCCAGGCGCCCCCCCCCCCTTTTTTTTTAAAGATTTGCCCCTGTGTTTCTAATAAAACATGGAAAATGTATTTTTTATTCTTTTATTTAAATTCAATTAGCCAACATATAGTACATCATTAGTTTCAGATGTAGGGTTCAATAATTTATCAGCTGCATATAACACCCAGTGCTCATTCCATCATGTTGGAAAAAATATATTTTTTAATTTTTTTAAAGATTTTATTTATTTGACAGAGAGAAACACAGCTAGAGAGGGAACACAAGCAGGGGGGGTGAGAGAGGGAGAAGCAGGCTTCCCGCCAAGCAGGGAGCCCGATGTGGGACTCGATCCCGGGTCTCCCAGATCATGACCTGAGCTGAAGGCAGTCGCTTAACCAACTGAGCCACCCAGGCGCCCCCTCATGTTCTATTCCTATTGGTGGGAATTGCTCGGGGGTAGAGGCTTCCGGAAGGAAGCAACTACGTCTCATTTATTTGTGTGTCTGGAAGCTGCGGGGTGCCTGTGTGCTAAGGCTGGTTGGACAAACTCACACACAGGATAACACCTCTGATCACAACCTGGGAAACGCAGGTGAGAGGACGAGGGCCTGGGGGCACCAAAACTTGCCCAGTGTAGGGCTTTGAGAAAAGTCTAGGAAGAAACATGGTGCCTGTTGGGAACGGGCTGGTGCACAGCCCCATCGACCTTGGTTCAAATCCCGGGAAACTGTTCCTAACCAGTGAATGACCTTGCCAAGTGGCAATCACCCTGAGCCTCACTTTCTTCATACGCAAACCAGGGATGATGAGAGCACCCACCTCACCACACTGCAAGGAGAAAGAAAGGGATTTGGCTGGCATCACCCCTGAAACACAATGAACAATCAATAAATGTTAGCTTTATTTTTATGAGCTTTTACGGGGCCTGTCATGAAGGAAAAGCAATATTTAAAAAGTTGCCCGAAGCCAACCCACATTAAGCCATTTCTCTGCTGAATATTAAAACAATTTTTAATCTGAGATGACAAAAATAATTTGAGCTGGCAGATGGCATAGTGTTGTCACCCACTTTGAATCACACAGGACAGGCTGGTAAGTCTCTTAGCATTCACTTGTCAACCCACAGTGACTTAAGGCAACATTGGCTTCTAATTTACGCTACCTGTCCAGCTCAGGTCAGTGCACGGCCTTCGCTTCAAGTTACTCCCACTCAAGGACCCAGGCAAGAAAGTGTCCAGGATTGTGGCTGCAAAAAACAGGAAATGACGATTCCCACACAGGCTTGTAAAACCTGCAGACGGAAATGTCGCTCCTCTTTTACACACATTCACTGGCGGACACAAGTCACATGTCCACGCTGAACGAGAAGGGAGTATGGCAGGGAGATCCTCTCTCATGGTGGTAAGGGTGAGGGCAGAATGAATCTTGCTGATGGCTACTGCCTCAGTAGATGGTTTTCAAAGGACAGAGATGCCCCCCCAATGCCCCAAGATAAAATTCTGGATTCTAACAAAATTCCCCTCCATTTCATATCAACATAAAGCAACAAAATGCAAATTGGAATGATGTACTATTTAAAAAACAATTTTTTTTTTAAACTATGACCAACGTGGGGCTCGGACTCATTACTCAGACACCAAGAGTCGCATGCTCTACCGACTGAGCCACCAAGAGCAAGAAACAAGAATTCATATCCTTTGGCACATTTGTTCAACTGCTGGGGATTGAGCCTGTTCAAAAGCTATAAGCCCAAAGACATTTATTTGTTTATAGTATGAAAAATGGTGCTACTACCAATTAGAATAGCAAAATTATCTATAATTTTTAAAAAAACACAAATCATTTAAATTTCCTACTATAGAGGACCACTTAAGTAGTTCATAGGAACTCATTTGTGGATATTATATATTTTCAATGATGCTTATAAAGTCTAACATGGAAATATATTTATGACAGAGTTGACATGAAAATTACAGTACAAAATAATAAGTAAATAATCATCAGAACCATTTAGAAATGGATACAAAACAAAAAATGTTGCAAATAATTAAGCCAAAATGCTAACCACAGCTGTATTGACACTATCTTCACCTCAGATATAATAATAATAATGGAAAATAAACTTTAAATTAGAATCTGAACAAACAAAAATTATCTTCAGTTCAGACGGTTCTGTCAAGTGGCTGCCTGGACAGAAGTTACATTTGGAAAATGGTCTCTCCTTGAGAGCAAAGTCTAGAACTGTGCAAGCTCAAAGCAGGAGCTCAAAAACATACACTGTATAAATAAACACAGTCATAAAGATGACTCAGAAAAGAGAGAAAAAAACAATAAGTGAATGCCAAATTGAGAACATGAAGAGGGAGAAATCATCTCTCTTGAGAACCCTGGCTAGATCACATTAATCACTAATAACAGAAATGATTTTCAGGTGCAGAAAGAACAATCTCCCAGGATAAGTTCTGCAAGGGAAAGAAGGTTCTAGCAACCATGGGAACTCTTATTTCTTCAGACAACAGAAAGAAATAAAAGGTAGTCAAATTGGTAGAGAGAAGTCAAACGCTGTCTCTCCGCAGATGACATGATACTCTATATGGAAAACCCAAAAGACTCTACCCCCAAACTACTAGATCTCATACAACGATTTGGTAATATGGCAGGATACAAAATCAATGCACAGAAATCAGTTGCGTCCTTATACACTAACAATGAAAATACAGAAAGGGAAATCATAGGATCGATTCCATTACTATAGCACCAAAAGCCATAAGATCCTTAGGAATAAACCTAACCAAAGAAGTCAAGGATCTGTACTCGAGGAACTACAGAACACTCATGAAAGAAATTGAAGAAGACACAAAAAGATGGAAGAGCATTCCATGCTCATGGATCGGAAGAATAAACATTGTCAAAGTGTCTATACTGCCCAGAGCAATCTATACTTTCAGTGCTATTCTGATCAAAATTCCACCAACATTCTTCAAAGCACTGGAACAAAGAATCCTAAAATTTATGTGGCGCCAAAAAAGACCCCGAATTGCTAAGGAATTGTTGAAGAAAAACAACGCTGGGGGCATCATGTTACCTGATTTCAGGCTTTATTACAAAGCTGTGATTACCAATTCAGCATGGTACTGGCACAAAAACAGACAAATAGACCAGTGGAACAGAGTAGAGAGTCCAGATGTGGACCTACAACTCTATGGTCAAATCATCTTTGACAGAGCAGGAAAAAATATCCAATGGAAAAAAGACAGTCCCTTCAATAAATGGTGCTGGGAAAATTGGACAGCTACCTATAGAAGAATGAAACTAGACCATTCTCTTACACCACACACAAAGGCAAACTGAAAATGGATGAAAGACCTCAACCTGAGGCAGGAATCTATCAAAATCCTAGAGGAGACCATAGGCAGCAACTTCTTTCAAGACACGTCTCCAAAGGCAAAGGAGACAAAAGCAAAAATGAACTTTTGGGACTTCATCAAAATAAAAAGCCTCTGCACAGCAAAGGAAACAGTCAACAAAACAAAGAGGCAACCCATGGAATGGGAGAGGATATTTGCAAATGACACTACAGACAAAGGGCTGATATCCAAGATCTATAAAGAATTACTCTAACTCAACATCCGAAAAGAAGATGAACACATCAAAAAATGGGCAGGAGACATGAAGAGGCACTTCTCCATGGAAGACACACAAATGGCTAACAGACACATGAAATAAGGTTCATCATCACTAGCTATCAAATCAAAACCACACTGAGATACCACCTAACAGCAGTCCGAATGGCCAAAATTAACATACAGGAAACAACAAGTGTTATAGAGGCTGCGGAGAAAGGGGAACCCTCTTACACCGTTGGTCGGAATGCAAGTTGGTGCAGCTGCTTTGGAACACAGTGTGGAGATTCCTTAAAAAATTAAAAAAAGAGCTACCCTATGACCCTGTAATTGCACTACTGGGTCTTTAACCCAAACATACAGATGTAGTGAAAAGAAGGGCCAGATGTACCCCAATGTTCATCGCAGCAATGGCCACAATCACCAAACTGTGGAAAGAGTCAAGGTGCCCTTCAATAGATGAATGGATAAAGAAGATGTGGTCCATATATACAATGGAATACTATGCCTCCATCAGAAAGGATGAATATCCAACTTTTGTAACAACTTGGACTGGATTGGAAGAGATTATGCTGAGTGAAATAAGCCAAGTAGAGAAAATCAAGTATCACATGGTTTCACTTACTTGTGGTGCATAAAGGGTAATATAGAAGACAGTAGGAGAAGTAAAGGAAATGGGAAGTAGGGTAATTTGGGGAGAGACTTTGGACTCAGAAAAAAACTGAGGGTCTTGGAAGGGACGGGGGTGAAGGAGCCTGGTGGTGGGTACTGAGGGCACATATTGCATTGAGCATATGAGGTGTGGGGCATAAACAATGAATCTTGGAACACTGAAAAAATAAAATAATAATTAAAAAATTTCTAAAAAACAAAAAACAAAACAGAAACCAAAACAATGATTTTTTAGCTTGATGTGACAAAGATCCTTAAAACCTAAGCAGTATCTACAGGTGTGAATGGTAGAAATAAAAACGGGTTAGCCAACTCCACAGATGGCACAGTGAAAAAGGGTAATAGATATTGCCAAAGAACTGTAGATATCTGGAGGCAAAGGGTTATTCCAGCTCCTTGTTCTGGGGACCCCTGGAAGCACCATTTTGCTCCTTGTTCACACTTAGGTGTGATGTCCGCTGTCCATGTACAGACTGCAGGGACCCTTTCCAGGTCTGTGACTTGCTGGGAATGTTTCATTTGTACATGAACCATTGCAGATGTTCTAGCATCTTAAATTCTTTCCTCAGAGAAACCTTTATTCACGTTATGTATTCTTGCAGCTGAATATGCACATTATACTCTCTGCCCCTCCTTGTTTATAAAGACGTTGAGCACTATGCTTCAGGTAGACTATGAAATCTACAAACTGGCCTGAATCTCCTGCTGACTACTTCAGTAGAGAAAGGACTTCTGAATGTCAAACTACCAGAGGCAGATTTTAACTCCATTCTGATGTAAGACCATCACTGACAACACATCCCAGGAAATCTGATGGTTCTTTAAATGGGCAAACCACGATGCTGTCTCATCCATAATTTCATTATACAGAGTTTCTTTCCCTGAGATGGGTCTAAAAGAGCATACTGCCTCTTCCTATATAGTCCATGACCCCATAAGGATACACTAAAATGTCCTAAGATGACAAGAACTGAATTGGTTTGGGGCCATCACCACCTTTCCTGGGAACCATGGGGAGTCTTCTGTTACAAAGAAGAGGTAGGAGGGTAGGGCGAAGCACTTACCTGGTAACAAAGTGCTGAAAACAGAGAAAATTGATGAAAGAAAATATTATATCCTGAGCACCCACGATAGTGCCTGAATGGCTGGGAGTATCAAACATCAACAGTTTGTAATGAATGACAGATGATATTAATAATGCCTCACTTAAAAACTTTTTAAAAATATTTTATTTATTTATTTGGCAGAGAGAGAGAGATCACAAGTAAGCACATAGGCAGGCAGAGAAAAAGGGGGATGCAGGATCTCCGCTGAGCAGAGAGCCCGATGTGGGACTTCATCCCAGGACCCTGAGATCAGGACCTGAGCCGAAGGCAGAGGCTTAACCCTCTGAGCCACCCAGGCGCCCTCATTTAAAAACTTTTAACAGTAAGGGGCACCTGGGTGGCTCAGTTGGTTGGGCGACTGCCTTCGGCTCAGGTCATGATCCCAGAGACCCGGGATCGAGCCCCACATCAGGCTCCCTGCTCAGCAGGAAGCCTGCTTCTCCCTCTCTCACTCCCCCTGCCTGTGTTCCCTCTCTGGCTGTGTTTCTCTCTGTCAAATAAATAAATAAAATCTTTAAAAAAAAACAACAGAAACTTTTAACAGTAAACCTAGAAGTTCTTTTCATAAATATGCAGGGATTTTTAACAGCTACACATATTCCAAATCACAGATAGTTAATGATGAATATCTTTGCTGTTTTCAGTATTTTGCTATTACAGACAACGAACTAATGTTAAAATTTTCTGAAGTTTCATTTCTCTCATTTATATGTCTAGGCTCAATTACTAGAAGTGAAAGGAAAAGATGGGCCCATTTTAGTTTCCAATATACACAGCAGCAACGTCCATAAGAGCCAAACTGTGGAAAGAGTGGAGATGGCCTTCAAGAGACGAATGGATAAAGAAGATGTGGTCTCTATGTACGATGGAATATTACTCAGCCATCAGAAAGGATGTACCCAGCTTTTGCATCAACATGGATGGGAGTGGAGGAGATTAAGCTGAGTGAAATAAATCAAGCAGAGAAAGTCAATTATCATATGTTTTCACTTATTTGTGGAATATAAAAAAATAGCATGGAGGACATTAGGAGAAGGAAGGGAAAATGAAGAGAGGAGGTGAAATCAGAGGGGGAGATGAACAAACTGAGGGTTTTAGAGGGGAGGGCATTAGGAGGATGGGTTGGCCTGGTGGATGGTATTAAAGAGGGCAACATATTGCATGGAGTACTGAGTGTTATAATCAATCAATGTATCTTAGAACACTACATAAAAAACTAATGATGGTGACTAACATAACACAATGATAATAAAAAAGAAATACATAGCCAAATTTCTCTCTACACAGGCTGTTATAAATCACACTTCATGGGAATGTATGGCAATGCCTATTTTCCCACATCATCACCAACACAGTGCATTAGCAATTTTTTATGAATAAATGTAAATATTTAGAAAATATTTTAGCATTTTCTTTTGTATTAACCTATTATATGACAGAAGCTCCAAGAGAGCTAAAACATTTGGAAGAACTTGAAAGAATGAGAGGGGGAGCAAGGATGCCAAGAGCAGTGCTGAACACAGACTACCCTAAATTAAACGAGCTTGTTCTGCTTTTCCAGGAGCTACTGGCCAAACGCAATAAAACCCATATTATAAAGATTCTGAAGTCTGCTGCTCGGCCAACTCAGATTCCTGCCATAGCTTTTATGATCTCAAGAGGGCATTCAATGCAGTTCCGAAACTCTTCATCAATGCATCTGAGACGACCAGCACACGGAATGACTTGAGGGCAAAAGACAGTGGTGTCCTGGAGAACTGTTTGAAGGTCTTGATACCCTAAGTCATATTTAACGGACTTTTCCATGTATAATTTTTAAATTTTTATCATGAGTTTTAAATACACATAAAGCACATAGATCAATATAAAGATTCAAAGCTGATTAGCTCTGCATTGTGTCCATCTTCACTCATTTCTACTGCCGTGTATTTTGTGTTTTCTTGGCTGGACATTTTAAAGCAAATCCTAAACATAATGTCACTTCATCCATAAATATTTCATTAGTATGCAGATATTCTGTGCACATGTTCAGCAGGAAAACAGGGACCAGGGAACACATTACTATAATAAATCCAGAGAGTAGGGAGGCTAGGAGCAGCCAGCCTCCAGCTGGGTTCAAGTGAATTTGAGTTTTCCCTGTAAGAGAAAAAATCGAAAAACAGCTGCTAGGAGCTGGGAGTCTTTACTTTTTGCTTTCTTGAGTCACTATCTAAAGCATAACCTCACATATACTCAAGAGAATATCAACTTTCATCTAACAAAGGTGCAAGTACAACTATAACCTAGAGAAATCCAGTTATAGTTGCTAATTGTTAACTCTCCTTCCTCAATTACTGATAGACAAGTAGACCAACAATCATTAAAGATCAATAAACTTGACTGATATTTAGAGAAAATCCCTCTGACAACAACAACAATATTTTCTTTTAGATGCACACGGAACACTCACCAAGATGGACAAACTCCAACAAATCTGAAACCACTGATGTCATATAAAACTTGTTCTCAGACCACAAAAGAATTCAACTAGCATACTGAACGATATAAAAAATCTCCAAATGTTTAAAACTTAAACAATATATTTCCAGATAATCCATGGATTAAAAAAAAAAAAAAGCAAAAACAAAAACAAAAAGACACCATGGGCTAAAAAACAATACAATTTATTTTGAACTGTATGGCAAGGAAAACACAGCATACGAAAATGTGTGGGATACGGGTAGAACAGTGTGTAGAAAAAAAGTGTAGCATTTAATATGTTTATTAGAAAAACATAAAGTACTCAAAATTACCGATCTAAGCATGTACCTTAAAAAGTTAGAGGGTTTTAGAAGGAAGGGGGTAGGTGGACGGGTGAGCCTGGTGGTGGGTATTAAGGAGGGCATGGACTGCACGGAGCCCTGGGTGTCACACGCAAACAGTGCAACACTACATCAAAAACAAATGATGTACTGTATGGTAACTAACATGACACAACAAATAGATAAAAACATACATACATACATAAAAGTTAGGGGGAGAAGATTAATCAGAGAAAATAATCAGAAGGAAGAAAGTAATAAAGACAAGGACAAGAGTCAGTAAAATGGAAAACGGGGCACCAGGATGGCTTAGCCTCAGACACTTGATTTTGGCTCTGGTTGTGATCTCTGGGTGGTGGGACTGAGCCCTACGTCGAGCTCTGTACTGCTTGGCGGGGAATCTGCTTGAGATTCTCTCTCTCCCTCTGCCTCTTCCCTGTTCACATGTGTGTGCATACTTTCTCTCTCTCTCTCATCTAATAAATAAATAAATCCTTTTAAAAAGATGGAAAATGAACAAAATGGAGAAAAATGAATGAAACCAAAAGTTCTCTCACTGGAATAATCAATAAAGTTAGTAAGTTTCCAGCTAGACCAATCGAGGGGAGGGAAATGACCTATTATCAACATAAGAATGAAAGGATATCATTGCAGATCATTTCGATACAACAGAGTATTACAAAGAACATAATAGCAAGTAATGAAACAACCTGAATGAAATGGACAAATTCCACGGAAAAGATAAACAATTAGAGTTCAATCAATTAACAGTAGACAGTAGATACATTAAATACATCTCTATGTATTAAATAAATTGCCTCTGTAGTTAAAAATCCTATAAAAGAACTCAATGTCTATTTGGCTTCAGTTGTTAATTCTAAAAAAATATTTGAGGAAGATGTGATGCCAAATTCTGTGCAAAGAGTTCACAAACTAGTTTACAGAATATTCCCCAATTTTACAAGACCAGTATTAATCTGATACCTGAACCAAAGACATTTTAAAAGAACTACAAAGCAATACCTGAAGAACATAGACACAAAAACCATTTAAAAATTCTAGCAAATCTAATTTACAGAAAGGGTCATATATTATGACAATGAGGTTTAACTAAAAAAAAGTCAAGATTGTTGTAACATTTAAAAATCAAATTCACCATATTAATAGGCTACAAATAAAAATGATACCTTCATCTTCGTAGATTCAGAAACACATTTTACAAAACACAATTCAAGACGGATACTGTGTGCAAATTAGGAATAGAAAGGACTTTCCTCAGCCTGATGAAAACCTATAGCCAATGGTGAAAATGGAACGTCTTCATGTCTTCCCTGAGATTGTGAACAAGGTAAAGATGTCCAGTATCACTTCTTCTCTGCAACACTGTCCTATAGGTCCTTGCTGGTGCAGCAGGCAAGAAAAAAGAAATAAAAAGCCTACAGATAGGAAAGGAAGAAGTGAAAGGTTCTCACTAATCACAGATGACATAATCATTTACACAGAAAATCCTAGCAGTCTATAAAAGAAACCTGTAAGAACGAAGTGACTTAGCAAGATTGCGGGATAGGAAGCTAACATACCAAAAAATCAACTATGTTTCCAAAGCAATGGATAATCAACATATACTAAATTTAGGCCATTTGATGAGGATCAGAATATTTGTGTAATTTCAAAGTATCTTTGCCCTGATTACTTATCAGGCACAATGAACAGGGAAAGCATAGTAATTTTACAGTAAGAGAAAATGGAAAATATCTTAACCTAGTGAAGAAAATTCCTATTAACCAGAGGCAGAGAGACTTTAGTGCTCCCTAATGGGATATCCGTAGAAGGACATGGTATTGGCCAGTAAAGTCTAGTAAAACCCTCAAGTACTCAAGTGGCTTGTTAATAAAATCATAGTGTGTATATATGTATACACATACACAAAGAGATTAATCAAAGGTGACAAAATACGGTCAATTAATGAATCTGTTGAAAGGGTATTCAGAAATTCCCTGCCATGTTTATGTAACTCTCTGTAAGCTGGAAATTTTTTTCCAAATAAAAAAGAATGGAGACACTTTCCCATGATTCATAAACTCCTAGAAGAAGGCCCACCAGTGTCTTTATTTCTTTTTCCCAATTAATGACCTGTTGATACAGGTTGGCTTTCTCATGTTTGTGTTAGCATTCCAATTCAGGAAGTGAGTTTTCTAGATTCAGTGTCAACCAATGAAGAATCAAGGAGCAGCTCGGAAACTCTGCAAGAACACGGGTCTTGGGTCTTCCTTTTGTCACTTGGACAATTTCCTTCCTATCTCTGAGCCTCCATGTTTTTGCTTAACAATGGAAATAAAGAGGAATAATATACCAACCTCATGGGGCTGTTGTGAGAATGATCACGAGAGAACGTACAGATCCATCCCTTTAACAGGTACCTAAAAATAACCAGCATCTGCTTCAAGACCTTGGATGCTTCCACTCTCCCCTGGCATGAGACCAGGATCTCACCTGATCTGGCTTTTGTTCTCTGCTCTTGTCACTCTCCTTGTCCCTGATTTCATCAAGACCCTTGTTCTTAGTGCCAGTCTTCAGACACACCCTGCCTTGGGGTCGGTGTGAATCTGTTCCCTGGTCCCAACAACCCCCTTAGCCGGAACCTGCACAGGGCTCCTCCCCTCCTGCCCCACAGACCTTTACTGGATTGTCACTTAGCCATGAGGCTTCCCCTGCCAAATGACAAAATACAGATGGTATGCACACTCAGTCCTCACTCCTTCTCTGCCTCTGTCCCTGGGTTGTTTTTTTTTTTTTTTCCAGAGATTACCACACACAAGTTCTGTAACTATTCATTTATTTATTGTCTGTGTCCTTCTTCTCTTCAAATGTCAGCCATTTAATTGTAAGGAGTTCTGTTTATTTGGCACTGTATCTTGAGCACATAAATAAGTGCTTGGCACCGAAGAGACTCTCAATAAATATTTGCCAAATGAATACATGAAGGAGCGGGAAGTCAAGCTCGCACGCATCTAGGGCAAATAGAGTCAATGCTTCGCAGATACTACCTTAAGTCCATTTAATTAAAATTTTTTTCTCTGTTGACATCGGTCACTAAATATGTCCACGTCTTCTAAAATGCAATGGATTTCACAGTGGTCTTTGAGATTACTGGTAGATTATCTGACATGTGACAAAACCAGGCTCAGAGATCACTGAGTCACAACTCCGAAGAACGAAAGGAGAAGGCGGAAAAATAGTCCTCGCTCAGACATATTTGAATATTTGATCATTCCTTTCCCAGAGGTGCCACCTAATTATCAATACAGGTCAACTCCGCAATAAAGTCGGATTTTCTTTCTCACCCAGTTACCGATAATTGGCAGCTGCTCACTCACTTCTAAATATAAAACAGCAGGCTCCCGTTTCAAATGCCGCATCCTCTTACTCCAGAGCAGCAGAGCACATCTCAGAAATTCAGCAATTGTGTCTGATGGGCAGTGACACCAGCAGACAGCTTACTGTCAACACCCGGGCTGACAAATGACAATCACGATCCCACTGCAGCCTGGGATCTGGGCCATCTGGGACCCTGGGCGTCACAGCCAGCTTGTCCCTCACTTGCCACTACTTCCTGCAGCAGTGGACGCCAGGCTTTGGCCACCCCACTGCCTGCACAAACAGGCCCAGCAAGAGGAAGTGGCTGCTCAGTCTCCAGGGCCAGAAAAATCAGACAGGCAACTCACTCCCCTGGGACTTTCACTGATTTTGAGAACTATCATGAGATTAAACCAAAGAGGACCATCCATCTGTAAACAGCTGCAGCTGTAATCCGCTTGCTCCAGGGATTCACTGAGAGCACTGGGACACATTAACCACAGAATAGGAAGGTGTTAAGGGAGGCATCCTTGGGAAAATTCTCAAGTCAGGTCTGAAGCTCCAGCTAGCAATTAGTTTTCCTTCTTGTAGAACCAAGGAGACTAATAGACTATAGCCAGTGTTCTAAATGTGGCAGGCCAAGACCCTAGCGTTCATTCCTGAAATATAAGTGAGGCACCGAACCAATGAAAAATTCATACCAGAATCAGTCCCACTTATGGGCTTCTTATTTAGAAACGTTCCCTCTTGCTTTTTTGACTGGTGTCAACAGATTAAGGAGAACCTGGATCGTTTGTATTCTAAATCAGGAAAAAGCAAATTGAATCTGGGTTTCATTACTGAGCTCCAAATCCCTGTCTCACAGAAAATAATGAAAATGTTCAGCTGACTCTCCCCGCCCGTGTCAGATTAGTTACTAGAAAATACACACTGAGACCTGGTATGGGATCACGGTACTAGACACCCGTCACTGGCCCCCAACACTAAGAAAGCCAGACTGCTGCTGGGCGTCATGACTCTACAAGCTATTTAAGATGCTCTCCTTCAGGCAGATGCTGGAAGCAGTATAAGTAGTACATGGAAAATATCTGGCTACTGGAGATGATATGCAGTAAGCTGCACCCCCTTTTCCCGAGACTTTTTTGATTGGAATCTCAACATTTCCACCCCACTGCAAAGTAAAGACTTAAAAGTTTCTGTCCAGAAACTGAAAGCAGCCTCAATCTTGACAGTCCCTGAAACATCAAGATCCAAGACATGATCAGACTTTTGGTACCGGCTCTCCACTGTACCCCACGTGAAGCACACGTATCACAAAAACACACTGTGTATGTTGGATTTATGGGCATGGTTTCCTCGAGCATTGAGCATTCCAAGGGTGGAGATGCTGGAAGAAAGACTTTCCTTGTAGCTTTCCTCTGGCACAACTGTTCTTTATTTATTTACTGGCTTCTTTTTTGCTTTCTTAAAACTACATACGAGTCATCACGGAGGACGTGTGGTGGTGTCCGGAGAGAATGTGGGCCTTGGAGTCAGGGAGCTCTGGATTCAAATCCTTGGTCAGATAATTATCAGTCACAGTATCCAAAGAAAGCTATTTTCTTCTCTGAATCTCAGTTTTCTCCTCAATAAGATGATATGATTAAATCCTCCCTCAAGTGGTTGGTGTCTCAGATGAGATGATAGGTCAAAGGTTTATAGTAGAAAAAGTGAAATTGGCCTTTTATTCTTAGCCTAGCTTTGTTGCATTACATAGGCCAGAAGAATTTTCTATTTCTTAAAGGCCTGCATTCCTAAAAGCCATGAACTACAAAAAATTTCTAAAACACTCACATCCAGAGATAAACAACATCCTCGTGTTCATTAGCAAAGGCAGGAATGACTTGTCTTTACTAAAACTCACAGCTTTCTGCACTACCCAGAGAGGGGTCCGTACAGCATGGTTCTAGGTTCCCACTGGAACATAGAGGGAAACTTCCACCATGTCCAGAGCCCTTATGTCCTGCCAATGGAGGAGGAAGTCCTTAAACCCCTTGAAGCAAGAACTCACATATGCGGCACCAACCTTGCCTTCCACTCGAACAGGATACCTACAAAAGGGAAAGCGATGACACTGACATAATAAATCGGAAGAGAGCTTGAGAAAGCTTCTGCTGGCTGCTTGCACCATTGTTACCCTCCAAACCACAGCTGATGTCAGTCTTGTAACCTCCAGGAACTGGCCAGCAACCCGTGCCCTCATTTGCTGCTGCTATTGGAGCCACGCCCACTGGGGGGGCCACATGACTCCTGTCATCTTCAGTAACAGACCCCGGGAGCCTGCCAGGAGCGCTGACTTCCACTGGTTACCGACCCCGTGGCTGACCACCAGCCCCCCACAGGGACAGCTTCTGCTCAGCTGCTTCCCACTGCTCTGGGGGACACAGACTCTTCTCCATACTGTGTGGGCACTGCTACCCTGCGCAACAACAAGGCTGCTCACTAAATGGGC
The DNA here is from genome assembly GCA_004023965.1 of Spilogale gracilis. Lineage (NCBI taxonomy): Eukaryota > Metazoa > Chordata > Mammalia > Carnivora > Mephitidae > Spilogale > Spilogale gracilis. Next base: position 7,296 of record PITA01006938.1, on the reverse strand, counting down.
ATGATGTGGTGGCAACTGGCCTGGCACATTCTGCTCATGCGTGGCACCGTCTCCCGTGAACACCCAGGCCCGGTCATACCTGGTCTCCACTTCTACGGGGACCCTGAAAGGACAGAAAAGGAAGAGCAGGCCGCTGCTGAAAAGGTGACCGAGCAGGAATTTCACAGCTGAATGACTGCTCCAGCTCCCAAGTTCGCTGCCACTCAACCAGAGGTCGCAGGCTGGTCCGAAGGCACAGGTGCCCTCGCTCGGTCTGCCACGGTGGACTGGATCCCAGTGCCCACTGCTCAGGCCACGGAAGGCTGGCAACGACCACTACGAGTCTGAAGCGGCTCAGCCAGAACATGGAAATGAGGTTGAAAGGAAATAACCAAGTTTCTAAAAGCTATGTCTAAATAAATAAATAAAAACAAAACCTATCTGACTCTCATGTAATCCAATCCTGACTGTGGCCTGACCCACAGATACCACCTTCTCTCTCCATCTGGGAGCCCAGTGCTGGGAAAACAGGACTCCCCCAGGTATGTTTTATTAAAACTCCACTCAGTACTCAAAACGTGTTTAGTAAGTCTGACTTTTGTGGTTGACTTTTAGCTTGGAGGTCTCAGGGGGTTGCCCACACACACTCAGGCCCCTCCTTGCGGGTCCAGGCCTATCTTGCTTGGCTTCGAGGGCGAGTCTAACCGTGCTAAGGTGGTGATTTTATACTTACTGAGTCTGTTTCTAAATTATTTTTCATTTACTGCTATCTGGCTATCTGGTTTTATTTCTGCCTCAAGAATATGTCAATTAATTCTATCTACTTAATCGAATGGCTGGATGCCTGGTCTCCTCTAACAAACACAAAGTACCAAGAGGCTGGCGCTCACCCCTACTCAGGGTTATCGGTCTATGCTTTCAGGGACTTCTTGAATGACTGACTCCCACCCCCCCAGGTGTACAGCTGACTGAGACCGGCGGCCTGGCTCAACTGAACTGCTAAGAGTCTTGCCCTCAGCAACATCCTGCACTACTGACGTTTTCATCCCACTGTAGAAGACATCCTAAATTGCCTTGTCTGTGGCTGGTTTCCTTGCCAAGGTTGTTCACATACGGATTTGTACAATGTCCTGTGACCTATGAATGAAATTTCCTGTACAGTCATCCTCTGGGTGTCCATAATGGAGAAAACCTCCTCCCTTCCCATAGAGAAAAAGTCTCGGGAGATACTCCTGCATGGGTCTCTTGCTGGGACTCAAACATGTGTTACTGGGTATGCCAAACGGGCCAGGCCCTGACTACTCTCTGCCAGGGCTAGTTCTCAGGGTTGTGGAGGCACCAGGCAACCCTGGGGTATGAAGCAGTATCTTCCTCTGGGACGAGGAGCTAGCCGGTCCTGCCGCTTGCTATAAAACAGTGGGTTCTCCAAGCTTAGCCTTCCTCTCCTGTGATGCGTACCACTGCAGGTGCACATGCCCATCTCGACCTCTGCATCTGCCTGTGGCTCCTGGAGCTCAGAGAACCAAGAGGGTGCTGATACTCGGGCTACTGCTCTTTCTCGGAGTCCAAACGTCTTTACTTCTGAGCCAAGAATTTTGCATCTTCTGTTAGCACTCATGAAACAGTGGCAAACTAACTTGTTAGCTTGCAAGTCAGATAAAATCTCACTCTTCACCATTCTTGGCAGAAACAGATGGCTTTGTAATATGGTGTGTAACTGTAACTCGCCGTGTCTGTGGCCAATCTTTTGGAAGTCCCCTTGAAGATCACAGGAAGTTACGTGAAGATCATGGAAATATGTCATTTGCATATGTTATAGAAATATCGAAGTCAAAAAGACAGATTAACATCGAAACAAAGGAAATGGGGGCAGGGGCACCTGGGTGGTTCACTCGGTTAAGCATTGCCTTTGGCTCATGATCCCAGGGTCCTGGGACTGAGCTCCATGTCGGGCTCCCTGTTCAGCCAGCAGCCTGCTTCTACCTCTACATCTGCCTCTACCTCTGTTGCTCCCCCTGCTTGTGCTCTCCTCTTTCTGATAAATACATAAAAAACTTAAAAAACAAAACAAAAAAGAAAGGAAGTAAATGTTTGCAAATACTTTATGAGTCGAAACTTGTTTTGCTTGACTTGCAGAACAGAAGGCTCTGATTTATGGGTTGTACAACTGTATGAATGAACTAGAATATATACCAAAGTAATGAAAATGTTGATTGCTTCTGGCTTTCATGAATACCCATTACTACTGCCCAAGAAATGTGAAATGTTCTGAGTATGTGAATTGCTTTCTTTTGAAAGAGACAGGGAGCACTTCTACTCCTAATCATGACAGATTAACTGGTACCATATTTTCCCTTCCAATGAAATAAGAAAACTGGAAAAATATCTGAAACAGTGTTGTCAGACACGGCATAGCAAAGAGGCAATGCAAAACCGGGATCGCTGAAAGAAGGGAAACGAATGAGGGCACCGCTACAGCCTTGCCTTCTGCTGAGAGGCAGTACCCACACTGTGTACCCGGTACGGAGGGCAAAACAGAATGGGGTAGTCTTGCTGAGTTGAGACACAGAGCCTGGCATGCAGGAAGACAAGCTTCTGGGATCCCTAACGCAGGTTACTCGACAGAAAGCTCTTCTCATATGAAGAAAAAACTAAAAAACTTTGCATAGGGCTTCCCTTGAGTTTCTAGCTGAACAAATCCTAAGTAAAACATGTGGAGGGTAGATCTCCAAAAGATGGTCAAAACCACAGTGGGCAAAGAATAACTATGGGAGAGCTCTAAGCTGAGCAATTCCCAGAGAACAGGGTGAGGAGATTTTGTGGTATAGCCAGAGTGCAGACACCTTGCTGAATACTTGATATGTAACAGTAGAAACCAAAAACTGGACACACCTTAGTAATATGTCTAAACCAGACCTAGGGTAAAGACTTCCCTAGGCAGCCAAGGCAAAGCTAAAAAACAAGTCTCAGAAGAATCAGGCTGACCTAAAATTAGCTAATCTGACTGTCTGAACAAACCTCAATACTCCTTAAAGGAAGCCAATGGAACCCAGGCACTCGACCACACAACATTTAGAATGTCCAGCTTCAGTGACAGAGACATCTACAAAATTCCCACGTACATGAAAATTAAAATACTTCTCAATATCTCAAGGACCAAAGAAGTAATGAGAAGAAAAATTATAATGTAACTGAACTGGATGATTGCAACATATCAAAGGCTGGTTATATAAATGAGGTCATAATTAGTGAAAGATTAATAACTTTAAGAAATATTAGAAAAGAATAGAAAAGTAAAATTGAGGACTTAAAGTTTCACCATAAGAAGTTAAAACAAAAGGGCAAAGTAAACGCAAAGCAAGAAGAAAGAAAATTACAAAGAGCAGAAATCAGCGAAATAGAAAATAAGTAAACAATAGAGAAAATAATGCAACCAAATCTGATTTGTTGAAAAGACTGATGAAACTGATAAACCTCTAGCTAGGCTGATTAAAAAAAAGACAATAATCAATATCAGGAAAAATATATAAATTGTAATAGATATTATAAATTAAAAGGATAACTTGTGAACTATGAAGAAATTTTCCAGTAAATCTGACATCTTAGGTGAAAGGAATACAAAATGTCAAATGACACAAGAAGAAAATCTGAAAAGTCCTATATCTATTAGATAAATTTTATTTCCATTAATAAAGCCTTAAGCCCCAGTGAATTTCACGGGTGAATTCTATCAAAAATTTAACAAAGAAATAATACCAGTTTTATACAAACTATTTCATTCTAGGTAATTCACCAAATTTACAGAATGTGATTATCTCAATAGAACCAGAAAATTATTTGACAAAATATAATACCTAATTATTATAATAACTTCCAGCAAGAAGTAAATTGCTCCAGTTTGGTAAATGGCAGCCACAAAAGATATATTGTAAACATTATACTTACTGGTGACAACTGGACTTTCCCCTACAATTACGAGAATGTCAAGGGCAACTGTTTTCCCAGGTCCATTCAACACTGTACTAGAAGTCATAAGAATTTCAAACACTTAAGAAAAAACATAAAAGGCATAAAGATCAGAAAACAGGTAAAGCTATCTCTAGGTGCAGGTGATAGATTATTTAAAGAAAAAATTCTAAGGAATATGAACTACTAAAACTAGCAAGTGAATATAAATGGTTATGGTATCCAACATAAGTATTAAAAATTAATCAGAGACATCCAGGGAAAACAGTAGAGTAGGATGATCCTGGGTTTAACCTGTCCCCTGGATATAACTAGGTAACACCCACATCAGACTAAGTAATCCAGAAATTTACTTGAAGACTGGCAGAATAGACTCTCCACAGATAAATGTAGAGAAGAGACCATACTGTAGAGGGTAGGAAAGGTGTAGACATGGTCAGGAACCAAACTGACCCCCAGGACTGTTTGCAGGAGAGAGGGACACAGAAGGCATGCAAAAGGGAGAGAAAGAGGTCACACCATGTACCTAAGCGCAAGAGACCGGTATGAATCCCCTTGACACTTGGCTTTGAAAACTTCTCAAGTTCTTATAATCACTGGGGTTTGACGTTTGGAACTTTATAAATCAGCAGGTGCAACTCTGGGAGAACCTGAAAGTAACAGGAAATTGAATCCACGCCTTTTAAAGAGATAGCACAACAAACAGCCCTGCTGAGATACAGTGCAGAAGCAGCAGTTTGTAAGACACCTGGAGTGTACAGGAGGGAGACTTGTTCCTCAGGGCCTCTGCTTAAAGGGCTGAGCTCTTTGGGAGGCTTCTCCAAGAATAAAGGAGCTGGAAGGCCATCTTCATCCCCACCCTGTAACCTAGATACAGGGACAACTGCAGAAATGAACACAGCAGAAATACTCTTCCACCTAGCTTGCTAACAATGCCCCTGCACCCATATGCTTCTTTAGGTCTGACCCCTCCCACCTGGCCTCAGCAGGGATTTTCCTGGCAGGTTACTGATGATCTCCAATGCAAACCTTGCTAACACTATGCACCCCACCCCTGCATTCTCCTGTGGAACTGTTTGCTCCAACTCAGCCTCTTCCCACAGCAGACTCATGCCCCCCTTACACATTCTCCTGAAGATTTGCTCCCTCCATCATACCCTCAGTAGGGGTCCATTTAAAGTGGTGCCATAAATGTGGCAGTGGGCAAGCAGTCCTGACAGGGGATAGCAGCACTCCAAACTGACTCCTGCCCCAGGCAGAGGGGAAGATAACCACACACGCCAGTCCACCTCATGCCCCAGCACTGGGATGAGGGCAGACACCTTGTCTGACTACAGGTCCCACCTACCAACGAAATCATCTCAGGGGACAAGACCGGGAAATCTCCCCTGCAGTTTGGGGCTATTGCATCTCTGGAAAACACCTTGATCTGACTCAGCTCAAGACCAAGGTGGCCCCAGCCTGGCTCACTAACAACACAGGCATACCTGCAACAGGCAAAGAAAACCTGTGCACATAACTGGAATGAAGGGAAAAGGGACTCAGCCACAAATGTGGGGTACATGCAACACCCATACAAGACATCCCTGAAGTGCCAGGTTCTGGTAAACAGGAGAAACTGCACTCCAGAGAACACCAGGATCTCTTCTTCATAAGGCCACTACTTTCAAAAGTAGGAGACATAACTGACTTTCCTAACATGCAGAAACAGACACAGAGAGTTAGACAAAATGAAGTGACAGAGGAATATGTCCCAAATGAAACAACAGGACAAACATCACAGCAAGAGACCTAAATGAAAAAGAGATATGTCTGATAGAGAATTTTAAAATATGGTCAGAAAGATACTAGACTTGAAAAAAGAATGGAAGACCCCAAAGAGACTCTTAACAAAGAGATAAAAAACATAAAAAGGAACCAATCAGAGATGAATAACTCAATAACTGAAATTAAAAATATACTAGAGGGAATAAATAATAGAAGAAGAACAGATTAGTGACCTGGAAGACCGAATAATGGAAAGGAATCAAGCTTGAGAGGAGAGAGAAAAAAATGAAAATAGTTTAAGGGAACTCATCAAGCATAGTAACATTTGCATTATAGAAGGAGAACAAAGAGAAAGGGTGGCAGAAGATTTATTTGAAGAAATAGTAGTTGAAAACTTCCCTAACAGAAATCCAGATGCAGGAGGCACAGACAGCCCCCAAGAAAATCAACCCAAGGAGGTCCACAGCAAAACACACAGTAATTACTATGACAAAAAGTATTGATAAAGACAGAATTTTAAAATCATTAAGAGAAAAGAAAACATTTACATACAAGCAAAGCCCAATAAGAGTATCAGCTGATATTTAAAATCATTAAGAGAAATTTTAAAATCATTAAAATCAGCAGAATTTTAAAATCATTAAGAGAAAAGAAAACATTTACATACAAGCAAAGCCCAATAAGAGTATCAGCTGATTTTTCAGCAGAAACTTTGCAGGCCAGAAGAGAGTGACATGATATATTTGAAGTACTGAAAGGAAAAAACCTACAATCAATACTCCACCAGCAAAGCTATCATTCAGAATAGAAAGAGAGATATAAAGTTTCCCACACAAACAAAAGTTAAAGGAATTCATCACCACTAAACCAGCCCTACAACAAATGTTACAAGAGACTCTGGAATGGAATGGAAAGACTACAAGCAGGAGTAAAATATGAAGCATAAAAGTGATAAAATTATTTATATCTATAAAAATCAGTCAAAGGATTAAAAAAATAGAATAATGTTAAGTGTGCCACCATATACCTAAAATGTGGGGCAAGAGGAGTAAAAATTGAGTGCTTTTAGAATGGGTAAGCACCTATCAACTTAACAGACTGCTATATGCCTAAGATGTCATCTATAAACCTAATGGTAATCATAATTCAAAACCACTGATATGCAAAAAATAAGGAGAAAAGAACCCAAGTATGTCAGTAAAGAAAGCCAGCAAACTAGGAGAGGAGAAAGCAAGAGAAAATAGAAACAGAGAAATACAAAAACAACCATAAAATAAATAACCAAATGGCAATAAGTACATACCTATCAATAATTACTTTGAATATAAATGGATTAAACACTCCATTCAAAAGACAAGGAGTGACTGAATGGATAAAAAAAGCAGGATACATATATACAATGGAATACTATGCCTCCGTCAGAAAGGATGAATACCCAACTTTTGTAGCAACATGGACTGGACTGGAAGAGATTATGCTGAGTGAAATAAGCCAAGAAGAGAAAGTCAAGTATCGCATGGTCTCACTTACTTGCGGTGCATGAGGGGCAAACTGGAGGACAGTGGCAGAAGGAAAGCAAATGGG